>BQNB010183204.1:1296-12425 GCA_026074375.1 Tanacetum coccineum | reverse complement strand
AAGGCAAGCACAACTTATTTCTTTACTCAATGTGGGATGAACAACTTAATTCCTAGGTTTTCACAAAACAAACCGCGTACAAAAGAATTGTTAGTGAGGACATAACCTCTTTTGTTGTGACATTGCAATAGAGATATAATTACGCCTTTTATAGGTGTTCATCTTGTACCTATGTAATTTATTTAATTAATGTTTTAACATAGCTTATTTAATGTTTTCCTTAAGACCATCTTGATCGGTAATCATAGAACTGATACTTTAATTATAGAGGGATGCTAAATCCACAAAAAGATTCACAAAAGAAGTTTCACAAAATGATGTGGCATGCATTAATAAGGAGATGTTAATCAAAAAGAAAGAAAGAGAAATGACCAAAAAGATTTTGATTGGATACATGTCATTTTGTAAAAATTTTGTGAAAGTTATTTTGTAGATGTAACAATTCTCTTAATTGTACAAACTACAAAGCTAGTTCTCAGCTTTCTAGAAGACTAATTACTGATCGGCATCCGGAGATTCGGTATTATCCACTACTACAGATATTGGCATAGAGCCCCCTTAATAAAGCCCTCTTAATAAGAAAAACGGGTTCTATAAAGATTTTCGTGAAAAACAAAAGCATAAAGCCTTGTTATGAAATGAGGAAACCGGGGTCTAATCTAACAAATGAATAGAGCCATGTTTTATAAATAGAACCCAGCTTTATTTGCTTGGTTTTTTCTCTTTTAACTTTTTGTTTCTTTTCACCTAACCACATAAACAAAAACCCTAAATCCCTTTTCACTTGCCACCAGTTGACGGCTTGAGTTGGAAAATCTTCAACAACCAGGTATTCAATCTTTCTTTAACATCCATCTGGTCATAAAATTCCAAGTGTTAATGGTTCAGTTTGGTCCATTTCGAACAGATCCAATGCCACCATTTATGATGGGTTAAAACTCGATTACACTCAGATTTTCTTGCTAGCCTTGTTCATACAACCTCAAACTAGCAGTTTATTTGTAAATGTTTTGTATTTGGTTCAAGTTTGTATCTTTTCTAAGATTAGGCTCATTAGTTGTATGAAATTAAGGTTTAAATTGAAAATTATGATTTATGTTTGTATGTGTGTCTGTAGTTGAAGATCTAATTGATACTTAGGGTTTAGTTATCAATTTTAGTTACAAGGTTTAATGTATGTATTGTTTTATGTTTAGATCTGCCAGTGGAGTAAATTTTGTATTGTAGGCATTTCACCTTCTAAATACTTGATTTTCATCTTTATTGATATCACTGAACATGACAGCACGGAGATAAAGTTGACCAAAGATAGTTGTTTTACCTACAATTAGTAGCAATTAAGATGTGACTCATAAATATTAAAGCGAAAAGATTATATAAGGAAATATTTATCCACATGGATGCTCAATGTGCATTACGTATGGATATGATGTATTTAGACTCTGTTTTGTGTATAACAGGTTGAAATTAAGGAGATAAAAGGTGATGGGAAAAGGGGGAAAGAGAAACTCGTATACTGTCTTTGTGTATGATAACCGAGTATTTGAGGAGCATATGCCAATTCACTTAAGGTACATCGGATGGACTTACCAGGTCTATCAGTGATACAATATCTATATTTTTAGCTTGAAGGTTGCCAAAAGGTATGATATGTTTCTTTAAAGATGGGTTACCAGTGAAAAAGAATGAAAGTTGTATATGCAGCCCTTATAAAATGTTAAGATATATATTTTGTTGCAACTTAACACTAGTACAACTAAATGAGCTGCCTAGTATCTGATGAGGCTGACCATTCTTTGCTCGTTCATGGCATGTGCAACATCTATACTTATGCTTCAAGACCTTTCCTCTATATTTGATGGGTGTGCAAGAATGAAAGCTCAAGAACAAGATGAGTCAAATGCTACTTTGCCTCTAAAGGTATACCCAAGTACCTATGGCTTTTTATCTGGATTGCCTAAAATTTGTATGGATGTTAATTTTGGCATGTCAATTTTTATTTTTTTTTTTGGGGGGCCAAAATAAAAGCCCTGCATTTTGGAATGTTTGAGAGGTTCATAAGCTGAAGAGCTTTTGTTCATATTTGGGTTCTTTTTTTGTGAAACCGATAATCTTACTACTAGGATGCTTCATATGTCATACTATAAACAACGAAGGACCAAATACGTTAGTTAGAAAGATTTCAACCGCTAAGCGGTTAAGTTAGTTAGGATTTCGGTTACAAATCGAATAGACACAAAGGAATGGTTACATCGGTTTATTACACCGATTCACAACATATATAATATAGTATAATAACATTTGTAATTGGTTAAACAAAACTATAGTTTATTTCAGATTATTTGCAATTTCATTTCGACTCACATTTGGGACAACATTTGGCATCAAGAGCCACGCTCGTTACAACATTCAAAACCAGAAATCTTTAACGAGACAAAAAGGAAACCAAAAACGAAAAAAAACACACTGAAACTCGTGTTTCAGAAGAAGAACAAGCGACGTACAAAACACAGAGACGTTGCATGAATAACTAGGAACGCAGAAGAAGATAGTGCACAATCTATTTTGCGTAAGAAGTTGCAAACGTTCACATCAAACGTTATTGGTGGGACAAAACTTCGTTGGAGACATCGAAGGGAAAGGAAGGAAATTCTTGTCGTATACAAGGATACGTGGAACAAGAATAGGAAGCGCTAAGGCCTTTTGTGTCGGCTGTTAATGCAACACAGGAAAGGGACAGACATACACTTCGTTTGGTTACAAAACGAGTGGGAAGAAGGCTTTGTGAAACCGGTTAAAACAAAGAACAAAGCAATACAAGACGCGGTGATAGAACGCGAGGAACGTTGTTGTGGAGAAGACAGAAAACGTATACGTGGAACAAAGAAATAAAGGAGTACTCAAGGAAGTTTTGGTGTGGAAGAGTGTCGGGACGACATAAGAGAACAACAACAACAAGAATCAGAAACAAAGGAAATTTTGTTTCGGTGTAACAGAATCAGAAACAAAGAAAATTTTGTTTCGGTGTGGTTACCAAGGAGTGGTACCAAGTTTGTGTGTAGAAAGTTTATTTTGGATCTCAAAGTAGAAAAAGGCAACGTGATTAGTGTGGTATAACGAGAAAGGAAATCAAATTTTGGGTCCGAAAGAAAAATTCGAAAGGAAAAGAAAGAGACCGAGACTTTTGGTTCAAGACAGGATTTCGAAAAAAAAACAAAGACGTAGTTTTTGTTGTTGGGAACTCGTTGGACAAAACAATTCGACACAAGAAGGGAATAGAAAACTTGGTGTTTTTTGATTCGAAGGATACAAGGTTCGAACACAGAAAAGACACTGAGGGTACGAATTAGAGATTGGAAATAAAAGGCAACGAGGCAAAAAAAAAAGGGGGAACCAACTTGGGAATAACAACGAATTGTTGGTAGACGGTGTCACTAACGCGGAACAAAGTGAATACACTTGTGTTTCTTCAAACACAACATCGAGGTCACGAGTTTTTACTTTCTGGATTTCAATTATATTAAAATAGTATAGATTTATTAGTCTTTACTATTAGGAAATCCCGAAAACTACTTATTGATCCCGTATTACTAGGATTTCCGAAAACTATATACGTTCCCTCATTAGTAGAGATACCATACTAGGAAGAATAATTCCATACGAACTAGGAGGTGAAGATAATAAACTCCTACAAGATGGCTGGTGATGATACGGCTAGCACTTTGGCACCTAAAAAACCCGTTGACAAACCATCGCACAATAACAATGCCCTGAAGTGAAAAGAAACACAAAACTATACCGTTTTGGCTATACAAAATTAAAAGTTATATTAGTAGGCGCATGGTTTGTGGGAGCTATAGAATCTAAGGATTAAGACGGAATAGATATTAAGAAGATAGGCAACAATAGCCTTTTTTATATCAAGCATAAGACCAGAAGATGTGATTTTAACAAGTAGCGGTTGTAAAACAGAAAGGAATTATGGCATCATTAAAAAACAAAGACCCTTGGGTAAGAGAAAGTGCAACAGCACGAGTTTAACAATCATTGATGATGTGTGTTTAATACACTTCAAATAAGGATGACGACACGGTGGATGCATTTACAGCCAAACTAAATGGCAATTATGCCATCAACGAATGCAAGGGAATTAGGAAAGGGACTTTGGAAGAATCATTTAGTACAAAACAATTAGACCCACACCAATAGGTTTCTATCTCAGATTAGTAGCATCCATAGAACAGACAAGTGCTCTAGACGACATCTCTTTAGATGAGATCACTGGGAAACTCCAAGACAATTTAGAAAGGATAAAGCTCCGGAAGGGAGGACAAGTTAAAGCCAGATACTTGTTATTCGCACAACAACACTGGGGAAAAGGAAGCGTTTTAACAAACGCAAGGCAGATCCAAACTCTTAACAGGAAACTGGCAGAATAAATAGAAACAGAAATAACTCACAAGGAAGGGAACTCCCCCCCCCCCACAAAAAACCACAAAGGAAACTCAACTAGGAATAGAAGGTGAGTGGATTTGAGCAAGTACGATGTTACAAGTGTCCCAGAAACCTTGGACACCTCAGGAAAGGATTGTAAGAGTAAACATCAACATCTCAGGAACAATCAACCCCATATCTTAGAAGACGATGAACCCTCACTATTAAATGACTATACACTAGGAAGTAAATTGTTTGAATGAAGGCCAAATTCAACCAGGAAAATATGCTTCAGGAGATGCAAGCATATGGTACTTAGATAATGGTGCAAGTAACCATATGACGGGAGTCAAGAGTCATTTTAAGGAATAATTGAAGAAGCGATCAGTACAGTACGTTTTGGAGATGGATCGTATGTTCAGATAAAGGGTAGAGGCTCTATACTATTAGGTTGCAGAAACCAAGTACAGAAGATAGTATCGGATGTATACTATATACCAAACCTCAAAAGCAACATACTAAGTCTAGGACAAACTTACGGAATATGGTTGTAAGATGTCATCATTGGACGGAACAAACTGACTTTGTATGACAAATGCAAGAAAATGGTTTTGATGACGGTTTGAACGCTCCAAGAATAGACCCTTTATAGTATGAGACATAGCAGATAGACACACCTATATGTCTCTTAGCAAATGTAGATAACCAAGCATGGTTATGGCATGCTAGATTAGGTCATCTGAACTTTGACGACATCAACAAGATACTAGGAGAGGGTCTAGTGGAAGAATACCAAAAAAGAATAAAAAAATAAAAAAAATCATAGCCTGACAGATTTGGATGCATGTTTAATAGGAAAACTCAGTAGAACACCATTTTCCAAATCAAAGCTAAATTCAGATCAAAGACCATTGGACCTTAGTTTATGGAGACCTTGTGTGGTCCTATAAGTCCCAGCCACATACTGAGGCAAGAAACTTATATTCTTGTTAGTGGATGATTGTACACGTTTCATGTGGGCTTACTTTTTGACGTCGAAAGACCAAGCATTCAGCACCTTTAAGGAATTTAGACAGAAGATAGAAATGGAAATGAGAATGAAAGTGATGATGCTAAGAACATATAGAGGAGGTGAATATACACAATGAATTCACTAAATACTGTAAGGAGAATGGAATAGCACGACAGTTGACAGCACCTTACTCACCACAACAGAATGGAGTAGTGGAGAGAAGAAATAGGACAGTGTTATCAACTACAAGGAGTATGATGAAAGCAATGAAGTTACCTTTAACTTTTTGGCGGAAGCAGTCAGACACGCAATATACATACTCAACATGGACCTATCAGGAAGTCCCTGGAAGATAAAACTCCATAATGAGGCACTCTACAACAGAAAACCGAAACCATGAAAACCGTAAGAAATATTCAGATGTACAGCTTGTGCAAAGGGTAACAATAACGCTCACTTAAGGAAGCTGGATGACAGAAGCAAACCAATGATATACTTAGTAGTAGAGGAAGGATCAAAGCATATAGGCTAATATGATCAATACAAAGAAGAACACTTTAGTAGGGATTAAAGATTATGGAAATAAAGACCTGGGATGGATTAGAGATGAAGAGGATACAAGTACACAAGATACATTCTGGACTAGTTTTGTGATAGAAGGAGTTGACAATGAAAACACTACACCGGTCAACATTGAAATCAATGATAATATTGATAACCCGTATCAGGAACAGGATCCGATTAATGATCCTAAACCTCACCAATCCAACACCATCACCAAACACTTACAACCCTCACCAAAGAAGAAGGCTACTACTAGTTTCCAACGAAGAACTCAAGGAAATAATATTTGATATGTTCGTCAGTACTAGGTTTTAAAGACTTAGCCTAAATATATCAGAGTACACAAGAAGTAAACCGAAACTCTGCTATTCTACGGAAGAAGAACACCCCAAAACTACACGAAGCATCAAACAATAAGAAATGGATTGAGGGGCCAATGAGATTGAATAGGATTCAATCAACAAAAAATAATACCATGGACCTCTTACAACACTGCCACCGAGATCAAAAGGCAATAGGACTCAAATGGGTTTATAAAACCAAGAGGAGATCAAAAGAAAAATCATCAAATACAAGCAAGATTAGTAGCAAAGGATATGTATACAAGAACAAGGAAAGACTTCGAATGAAGTTATTTGCACCAGTTTCTAGGATAAGACGTTGTATTCCGGTTAATATTAGGCATTAGCAGCTTATCATGATGGCAAGTACACCAACTGGAAAATTAAAAATCAGCATTTTTTACATGGAGAATTGAGGAAGACGTCTATGTTGCCACACAAACCTGAAGGTTTTCGTTCAACAAGGAAACTAAGGGAAAAAGTTTACAAACTCATAAAGCATATATGGGTTAAGACAGCCCCAAGATCTTGGAATGTGAACTTGTCAAAAACCCTAAAATCACTGGATTTTAAGAAAGTAATCTCGAACAAGCAGTCAACACAAGAATAAGCACGACATTCTACGCTTATAGTTTTGAGTTTATGTAATGATTTGATATCACCGGGGTACTCCCAAGAAAGGCAATAGACGTATTTAAACCAGATGAAAGATAATTTCGAAATGAGCGCTTAGGCTTTATTGCTTATTTACATTGGATAGAAGTTCACAGACAGGAGTAAGATCACAATCAAACAAACATGTTATAAAACAAGATCCTTGAAGAGAAACAAGTATGACATGACAGTAAAGACACGAAGATACCAAGGAGATCCCGTACTAAGTTGTCCAAGGCGGGAAGATGGAAACTCAGTTGACGCAACTCTACCCACAGTTTTAATTGGAAGTCCTCAGTACCTTACTACATACAAGACCAGATCTTAGTTATTCATCGGACTACTCAGCAGATTCATCAAGACCCAAGGATCTCACATCACCTGAAGGCGTTAAAAGCCAGTAATCGATATTCAGAGGAACAAAGGACATGGCATAATTTACAAAATGAGGCGCTGCAGATTACAGTTATCAGCGACAGTTAGTTATGGTAATACCACTGACAAATGGAAAAGGTAACTACTGGGATAGTATTATTATATGGAGAATCACCTATTACATGGTGTACTCAGTAAACAGCCATAGTGGCGCTATCATCCATGTGAATCAGAATCCATGGCGGCTACTGGAGCAGCTGTCAAGGCTTATGGTTAAAACGACTACTTAGTGAATTAACTGGATAGGAAGAAAAAAGGGTAATGCTGAAGGTCGACAACATTTCAGCAATAGCACTCGCCAGGAACCCAGTTTTTCATGGAAGAAGCAAGCACATCGACATTCGCTATCATTTCATTCGAGAATGCTTAGAGAATAGGCACATCAGTGTGGAACACGTCAGCGGAGAACTACAAAGAGCAGATATTCTAACGAAGGCTCTACCAAGATTGAAGTTCGTGACTATGCGACAAATGCTCGGAGTTCAAAATTTAGGACGAAACAACGATCAAGATTAAGGAGGAGAATGTGAACCGATAATCTTACTCTTATGCTTCATATGTAATACTATAAACACGAAGGACCAAATACGTTAGTTAGAAAGATTTCAACTGCTAAGCGGTTAAGTTAGTTAGGATTTCGGTTACAAATCGAATAGACACAAAGGAATGGTTACATCGGTTCATTACACCGATTCACAACATATATATATGTATGTAATACTCATTTGTAATGGTTAGACGAAAACAATAGTTATTCAGATTATTTGCAATTTCATTTCGACTCACATTTGGGACAACATTTTTCGCTTCAAAGCTTGACAAATAGTTTTCGAATCAGTTTTAAGGTAATCATTGTCCTTTGTTTAATATAGTTGCACTAAGAAAGATAGAGTAACTTGAATTGATCGAGTTTCTGGAAAGGTTTAACATGTTACAGAATTGCAGTATATATATGTGGGTCATGGGTAAAAAGGAACAAAAGGGAACTTGTTTTGTTTTCAACTAAACTAGGTACAACGAGAACTTGTTTTGTTTCGAGTAAACTGGGTTGAGTAGTTGCTGTTGTGTTTGACGACGGAAGTATAAAGAACTATATCAGATTTTATTGTTGCTGTTGTGTTTGATGATGGAAGTAAAAAGAGGAATAAAAGAGAACTAGTTTATTAATAAAGTTTTATATGAATATAAGTTCTGTGAGTCTACAAAACAAGGAAACAAAGGAATTAGTAATGGTGGTTTTTGCTACTGATGTTTCATATTTCCATAAGCAACAGGTGTATAGGTTTTAATTTACTATTGTTAAGTGACCCAATTTGAGTTCGTAAGGCTAGTTGTTCAAATATTTTCAAAATAAGTAATGTTTAAGTCAAACATGTTTTAGAACTTGAACACATGACTAACTTTTCCAGGAGCCAAGTTATTTACGTAACTCGATCGATCAACTGATAGATAGCATGATAGCAGATTTGTATTAAGTCTTGTTGTAATTGTTTTGCTTGTAGGAGGTCTTTATTCTCAAGAGCAAAAGCTAGTCGAAGTGCAAGGCAAGTTTCAAGGAAAAGATAAGGCTACGAGTTCAAAAAGGAAAGAGAGGGTTTAGCAGATGTTGGCTGTTTAGTTTTATTTGCAATCTTTCAAGTTTTTAATACTTCCGCTGTATAGTTCAGGCGAATGTTTAAGTGACGTTGGTTTATAAAAAAGTTTTTTTTTTAATTTTTTTTTTCAAATAGAGCCATGTTTTATACTTGAAAACCGGGCTCTATTCTTTATTTTTTTAATAATAAAAATCACATAGAGCCCGTTTTGAAAATCAGTCTCTACGTGTATGTAGTAATAGGTTCTTCAATATCTTAAATGATATAAAGTAATAGAAAAAATTAAGAGCTTATACAAGTTATCGAGTCATAGCAAAAGCTATCGAGTCTGTTACGGTAAATTTTGCTCGTTAGAAGAATTCATTGCAACGACCCAACGTATTCATACCATATATACTACACTATATAAGGCAAGCACAACTTATTTCTTTACTCGATGTGGGATGAACAACTTAATTCCTAGGTTTTCACAAAACAAACCGCGTACAAAAAAATTGTTGTGAGGACATAACCTCTTTTGTTGTGACATCGCAATAGAGATATAATTACGCCTTTTATAGGTATTCATCTTGTACCTATGTAATTTATTTAATTAATGTTTTAACATAGCTTATTTAATGTTTTCCTTAAGACCATCTTGATCAGTAATCATAGAAGTAATCATAGAATTGATACTTTAATTGTACAAACTACAAAGCTAGTTCTCAGCTTTCTAGAAGACTAATTACTGATCGGCATCCGGAGATTCCGGTATTATCATTTGAAGTCTCAAAACCAACAGATGCTCATAGTGTTGGTTTTGGTTGATATATTGTGTTTGGTTGACATTGAGGCGCACATCAATGTAGAGGCTCCCTTTACTTCTCTGCAAACCATCACTGGGGGTTTTCATCGACTTGGGCCTTGCACCATTAATTGGTAACTCTTGACCAAATCAAGTTGCTTTCAATCATTGCAGTTAGAGGGTTGTTGGATGCATAATTTTGAAAGTGAGAAAGTATATAATAAACTAGTTATAGGACTGTCGAAGATCAAAACCATAATTGAGCAAAATCTGGTAATTAAATAATCATTTTACGATCGATCAAAGTTATCAGCATCTTAACCTGTTTTTAGAAACATATTAAGCAATAGCCAAAACAGCCCACTCATATAACGCACACAATACTCTGCAAAAGTGATTTACGAAATAGTACAAACGCGCCAAACCCGTAAGTAAAGTATAAAAGAGAAACTCCATTCGCAATTTTGTAATTTGGTTCGCAAATCCCGAATCACGTCGCAAACCATTTGTGAACCACTTCTATGTCCAAACGGTTTGCAAATTCCGTGACTAGTTCTAAAAAATTGCATTTTATGAAAGTTTGATTAGTAGCAAAAAGTACATAAACAGTTATATTTAGTGACCTTCTCTTAGATAACACCAAAAAGTACATAAACAGTAACAACATAATGAACTGCCATTTGATATAATCAAGACAAAAGGTATAGCCAAAGTGAACCGATCAAGTAAGGTAGTGTTTAAAACCAGGTCAATTTAATTAATTGAACCTACGTTTTTATAATTTAACTGAAAGCTTTGCTCGTGGCTTGTGTTTTATCATAAGCTTAAACAAAGAGTTTTGCTATATTACATTACATTCCTACATATTCTTTTACATTCACAACAATATGTTAGAATCCTGTGAGTAAGACTATATGACCAAAATTCCTTCGCTTCATTAATCACTTGTTAAAAAA
This sequence comes from Tanacetum coccineum, assembly GCA_026074375.1. Taxonomy (NCBI): domain Eukaryota; kingdom Viridiplantae; phylum Streptophyta; class Magnoliopsida; order Asterales; family Asteraceae; genus Tanacetum; species Tanacetum coccineum. Next base: position 1,650 of record BQNB010183204.1, on the reverse strand, counting down.
TGATCTCTTCTTCTTTTATACTACCGAAACACCCTCTTTGATTAACCTATGCTTTTTCACCGAAATTGCCAAGGACGGAGCCGGGGGTGTCCCGCAGGTACCCGGGACACCTATTGATTTTTTTTATCATAAATGCACATGGTCCATCGAAATGTGTTTATAGTCTTATCGTTTTAATGAAATCTTCGTTTTAATTCACTTTTTAACTCTATTATATTACGATTAAAAAAGATTTGTGCACCCGGTCATATTTGGTCATGGTTTCGTCCCTGGAAATTGCAATTCTTAACAATGCAAACCATCATAAACGTAGTCGATAAGATAAAAGAGCAAGTTGCATACTAAATCAGATAC
>BQNB010183202.1:0-12425 GCA_026074375.1 Tanacetum coccineum | reverse complement strand
TGACAAATTTTAATCACTTGGTATTTCAATGACTAAGTGAATTAGTATTTAAAATAAAAAGAGAAATGTGATTAAAATGTGATCTAGAAAATAATAAGTGATCTAAAGACTCTAAGTGCATAACTCTTTCCTTTATGTGCAAAACAATTTCGAATATCGATGCACATGTGTAGGGGAAATATTTCATAAGAATGAAACTCTCAAAGTGTTAAACGTTTTGATATTTTATCAATCACTTTGATTGATTTTTTCAATGGTTTTATGGTGAAGGTCAAATACCCAACCACATCTTAACTCACGACGTTTCTAAAGTCATAAGGTGGTTAGGTTAGGTATTAGTCCTATGATCTAACCAGAATCGGGGGGATCTACCCAAGGACACCCCATAATTAGAAATAACAGTCCTTAGGTATGATTGGAGATGAATGAGAAATGGAAATAATGCCTTCTACCTAACTATATCAATGAGAAATGGAAATAATGCTAAGACATGAGTTAACAGTAGAGCAATCACAACAAGGTGTTAGTAATGACGTCTTGGTAAGCATTGAAGGGGTTGAATAATAAAAAAGAAATATATTGATAAAGAGTGAAAACAAAGAAGCACTCCACACACTTTAGGCAGAAACCGGGTGAATACATAATCTATCAGATTCACAAAGATAAAATCTGTTATTGAAGACAAGACATCATGGACCCAGTGAAGCACTGCACAACCCTTCCCAGCCATTTAAGTTTCTCTTAAAAGATAATTTTCTCATTTGTCATGGAGATACACATGACTTTTATTGACTTTCTCACTTCGAGTAAATTGATATTCAATAGATGGTTGTCTGCTCCAGCCTTCGATTACTAAAACCAAAACGCACTAATCGAGTCTAGAACCAAGATATCAATAAAATAAATCTCATTAGGACACATTCCATGACAAACACTTGTTGAACATCATCAAGTTCACAAGCTGTTAACAAGAGTCCTACGCAATATCTTTGTGATTTTGCCAGAATATCCGAGTTATACTCTTTAGTATTGACAGTGATGATGGAAATTCTTCCAGAGCCAGCATCAAACAAGCTCTGCGGTAGGTGACTTGCGAGATTCTATATGAATCAAGATTATGTCAGCTAGATATCGATTTGGTCCAGTAAATTAATTGATGATTTAATCAGAAAGATAGTAAGTATCTGATTCACTCCTACAGTGCTATCTGCTTTAATATGTTCCGGTAATGAGAACAAGCAAGTACGGTGAATCTAATGCATCTGCGTTAGAGGATCTAACACTTTAAGCTGGAAAACATGTCAAGGAGATTCTTCTTAAGTTAAATTTACCTGATCATAGGTATAGTATTTATACTGTAAAACGGTCTTTGTAAAACGGTCCTCACGGAACCGGAGGTTAATGTAACCGAACCGTGACGAATGACAAAGCCATATTCATCCATATTTGTTTATTACTAACATTAAAATGCAGGTACTGACGAGGGTGTTACAACCTCATTCTAGCAGAGTTGGATTCATTACCACATGCTCATCCTTAAGCTACAAAGACATACAATAAGCATCAAGATTCAAGAATCAAGAAAGCTAAAGTTCATACAAAGACAAAGACTTCCGCAAACTCTGATATAAAATATCTTCAAAGTCAAACAAGAAGTGTTCTCCGGGGAGATTGTTAGCCTTACAAGCATTCTCTAGGATATTGTTAGCAAGCTTTCAAGATGATGCATAGTGTGAGCATGTTGGTACCAAGACACAAGATCGCAAGATGGCAAAAACGACAAAGACAAACAAGAAAAAGATTTAAAGATATCGGATTTAAAGACAAAGTCAAAAGATAATGACAAAGGCTCAAGATCAAATATCATAAAGCATGAAGGAACAAGCCTAAACAAGATAAAGACCAAGACAAAGACTCAAGAACTCAAACGACAAAGCAATCACAACAAGTCCAAGGAAGCAAGATTTAAGATCTCACCTTAGAAATTCGTAGACTACACATTAGGGGAGATTGTTAGCCTCAAATATGTCTGTGAACATGAAAGCTCAGAATCTACAGGAAACCTCGCTTCGGGGGAGATTGTTACCCTCAAAATATTGAGTCGAACAAGGAAGCTTGGCTACTAATCATGGAAGCTCGGTATTTACTTATGATATGTTGTAATAGGCTAGGAAAGCATAATCGAGCTCGTTTATGTAAGCTAATTGGTCACGTGTTATGGGCTAAAGCCCAAGTAATCTCGTCCCAAACCATAGAAGCCCAGTAGCGTCCCAAGCCTTATGTCTAGTATAAATAACCGGCCTTCTCCACAATGGAGAAGGGGTTGGTTGTTCATTTGTAATCTTTCACACATTTGGATAATCCAACCTCTCTAACTTCTCTCTTGTTTCTCTCTCCATAATTCTTCCATTTTTCCCTCTTTGATTCTTATGTGGAAATGATATCTAAGGTTCCTATAATGGTTATGCTCATCCTCAATGTGTTAGTGGATATGCAAAATATGGTAGTTATGGAGTTCAAAGACCGCAAACTTGTACCATTGAGAAATTATACCACTGGTGAAACAATGGGAGGTGTTGATCGCATGCATTGACGTGAAACCGCTAAACATTGTTCAACCTAATGCTCCTAGTTTTTGCATTAATGGCCATTTTGTTCAGTGGTAGAAGGTTTGTGCTGTTTTTACAAACCATTATATTCTTTTGATTATAAAAATGAGGATTAAACAATATCCGGTATGATCTCAAATAGTCAATATAGCCATATAAAATAATGTGGAAATATACATGAAACGTGAATGGACATGCTTATGCTTTTGATGTTTTCCCAATCTATGGTCACTCATAGAAACTTGAAGAAAGTGTTTCTGATGAGAGTTTAATACCTAGTTACTGCGGGTCGACTAAACCCGACCACAAATAAGCTGTTTTAACCTCAAATTCTCTTTGCCTATGAATGAGGGCAGATAAATTCTCGTCCCACTCGATATGTAAGTCTTTTAAATTTATTCATGTCTTTATATACGTACACCACCACTATACGATCAAAACCCGGCTATATATGGCCAAGACCAGGCTATATCTAGTTAAACCCGGCCAAAATCTGGTCGTTCCCTGTCAGACACGGCCAAGACCCGGTCAGAAACGGCTATATCCAGTTAAAACCGGCCAAAACCCAGCCATTTCCGGCCAGATCTGGCTATATCCGGTTAAACCTCGGCTAAACTCGGTTGAACCGACCAAGACTTCGGCCATTTTCGGTAGACCAGGCCAATCCGGTCAGATCTGGCTCTATCCTTAACCCGCCATATCCCGTTAACCCTACAATACCGCAGACCCGAATCTAAACCGGTTAACCCTCGATATCCGTTAACCCGCTAAACCCGTTAGACCCGGACAAGACCCGCTCAGACCCAGATATATCTGGTCAGATTCGGCTAGACCCGAATATATCCGGTTAAAAAAATCCTGTGAAGACCTGGCTATCAACTACAAGGGTGAGGAGAAAGCCTTCACCGCTAAGGAAATCTCTTGAATGGACCTCATCAATATGATGGAAATTGCTGAGGCTTTCTTTGGTGCAACTGTAAAAAACACTGTCATTACGGTCCTGCTTCAACGACTCACAGCGTCAAGCCACCAAGGTGTCAGAGTCATCTATATTCTTAATGTTATGCGTATCATTAGTGAGTCCACTACTATTGCCATTGCTTATGGTCTTGACAAGAAGGGCCGTTCGAAGAAAACAGGCAAGAGCTAACATTTGGTTCTTTGATCTCGGACTTTTACTCAAACTGCAAGTCTTATTTCTTAAGTAAGAGTAAGACTTGCAGTTTGAGTAAAGAAGTTATAAATTAATTGTTGTCATTGTGTAAAAGTAAGAGAGAGAAAGCTGTAATAATGATGTTTTTTTAAACTACATGTTTTTTGTCGATGGACTATAACTATGGGACGGAGGGAGTATTATTTTTAGTTTTAGTGTTATTGTACTTAATTTGTGTTGGGTTACTTTGAGTCATGTTGTTTTGACTTTATTTGACTAAAATATTAAGTTAATAAACCGACCTTGTCCGATATTAAGCAAAAGTTGTTAATTTTGTCCCGTAAGTAAATGGTAATTAATTACCTTTTGGATAAATGGTAAGATCGAGATGTTTACTTTGTTACGCATAACTTTCACGCGTATGGATTTTGAAAAAGGAAGGTAAGAAACCATATATATATATAGATAGGAATATTTATTTATTTACTCTAGCTCAATATAAGTTTAATCGATTTGTTCCTAAACCCGGCCTAAGAAGAAAATCCAGCAGAAACGATCGATGGAAGATGAATTTGTTTGTTCGTAATATGCGGTTTCTTTCCGATATCTGAAAGATCTTTCTGCTCAGTTTATGATCTTTCATGTATAGAGAAATAATCAACTACTTGATCTATTCGAATCAGGACACTAAAGAAAGGATCTTTTTTGGTAAGTATACAATATATTTGTTTAATTTTCATTATTACTTCGATCATTTTATATATCTCGGTATTATCGAACGGATCCGTACCGAAACGGTACGACTTTGGTATACGGTACGGGACTGTTACCATGAATGTCGAGCAAATACAATTCGGGGAACACGCTAATTCGGGGTACGGTACCAAAACGGGATGTACCGAAAAATACCTTTAATTTGGTTATTAATAAGGAAAAGAAACCAAATATCCCAAAAACCTCCCCCCTACGTAATTTTTTTTGACGGCATTTGTAGTACATGGACCCTAGCCTAGAGGCATAGCGAGCGCCACACACCTACTATCCACTTAGTTTTAGTTATGACGGTTTAACAACTAATATATTAAACACACAAGATGATATAAGTTCTTGATCATTAAAAAATTGTTATTTTAAAACAGAGGAATTATCATGACTTACAATGTGGTATACTAGTCGCAGTGAAATAAAACTCCAGATTTAAATCAGAAGAGCACTTATTTATTAGTGCACAATGCCCCTTATGTAATTGTTTTTATGTTTGTTGTCATTATATGCAACTCAATAAGAATTAATATACCTTGCTTTTACTAAGACATTAATGCTATCTATGAACATCTCCACTTGATGAGTTTAGTTAATTTCACAAAAGATGATGCCATCACAGGTAGCGTTAAAGAATATGCACTATCGATGCATTTAAGTAAAATGAATAGTTTACTTTTTATTTAATAAATTGTTCCGAAAATCATAATAATGATGTTCAAAGTGGTAAAGGGTTAATAAGAAATTTTAATCAACCCCAACTATATAATGGACAATTCATAAACAAACTTATGACATAAGACAGCCATATGGTTTAGTAGTACACTTGGAGTGCCATCTTGCTTGTGAATGGTGAAATAAAACTTTATAACCTGCAAAAAAAACAAAAGCATATAGCAGATAAGATCAAAATAATAGATGTTGGTTCGACTTCACAGGTTTCATTTGAAGCCAATTGCACTCCATGACACGCTTAATGTTAACCATGATATGTATATGAATGAGACTGTTTCTGGCATCACAAGAATATAATAAGATCATCACTGCTGCTTGTGCTTGTTTCTTTTCCATGAGTTGTTGCTTCATAGTTGCCTCCAAGTATGTGAAATGACACAAACATTACAATGTCAACCAATGTGTTGTTTCACCATGTTAAAGTTTTAACTGCGAACTAAATTAACTGCAATAAAGGCTTGTTTGGGTTAACGAATTTATCCCAATAACTTTCCAGTGCATTTGACCCAATTCGATCCTTACATTTGTAAATATAATAATAAAATTTCTTATGCATTACAAGCTTTATATTGGTTTCCACATTATCCCCCATAATTGCTTTAATGCATTCTTCACATGCTCAGGTTCTGGTCTTCAAGTGTTGATTATTAGATCATCACTGTTGCTTGGGCTTGTTTCTTTTCCCATGATTTGTTGCTTCATAGTTGCCTCCTTTGTTGGCATTGCCATGTTTACTTCTTCCTTTCAGTCCCCTCCCCACACTTGCTACTTTTCCTTGGAGTCAATCTTCCGGATTTTCCTTACTTCAGCATTTTTCTTTTCACTAAACCTGTGAGTCTTTCTCTTACTGACAGTCCCTTCTGCATTCACTGCCCATCTCCTGGGTCTACCTTGCCTTGATCTCTTGGCTCTCCTCCGTTAGTTATCCTTTACCATACCAATGTTGGTCCTTTTACACTTCCTTGACTGTCTAATGTGTTCTTTGCACTAACCATTTTTTATTTGCAACTTGGTACCTTTTTTGTCATTGTATGGTTTAAATCAATGTAAACCACCCATTGCATCCACCTAACTTATACTAAACCTAACAAAAATAAATCCTAATTTTACCCTATTACGGGGGGTAACGTACCCTAGCACTTCCTGTTTAAATGTACTGAGACTGAATCCTTCATGATTTATATGATCTTTCCTTTCTTTACTTCCCTAGTACCTTAATCAGCTTTCTATTTTTATTCTAATTCCTTAAAAATGATATAAGACTGGGATTGTATTTTACGTTCATGTTGTCTCAATGTTCCTTTCAGAAGTAAATTTCGTTGTGATACATTATCTTGCAGTAATCTTCCTTGGTAATTTTCTTTCTGCCATTCCCTCTTTTTATCAAAGAAGATTCTTTACAATTTAGATCAATTGATAGATGATTGCCATCAAGTGATACTGTGTGGCTTGTTGTTGTTGATTGTAGTCATTTCTTCTTCTATAGGGGTGAGATGGTCTTCGGCGTGGGCTTTTACAAATCATTTCTTACTGAATGTGATTGAGGAATGTGTGGCTACATCAGTTGGGCCTAATGGTTGGCACGGATCTTATATTTGATTCTATTTCTTTGTATTTTCAAATGATAATTTCTGGTGTGATTTGTACTGGAGCTACTGTCGTCTTAGTAATTTTTTTGTATCCACAATTCGCTTCTCTCCTACTCCATAAGTTAATTAGATTGTTATCTTCTCCTTGTCTTCTGTACCTTACTAAACCTTATAATCTGTGTTTTACTTACATTTTGTATAGTATGATTCATTAGGAATCAGGTGCCTTTTGTAGGCACTGCTTGCATAACAAATATTGTTCTTAATTGCCTTTAGTACGAGCATCCTACCATTGTAATATGTGGTCACATGCACAATTTTGGATAATTGATTCTTTCTTGAACTTCTGTCATCACAAGGAAGTGGCATGTTCGGTTCCTGAATCTTGGTTGATTCCTCTCCTTGCTTAATGCTCCTGCCAATATAACGTGTCCGTTTTTCGTACAAACTTTTTGCATCGCGAACGTCTCATCTTTTCTTGATAGTCACCTACTTTCTACAATCTGTTTGGAGGACGGTTTTGTAATTTGAGGAGTTGTAAGAAATATAATTCCTTACACTTTATTCACTTAGTAATTGTTTTCCCTTCAGGAGATATATGTTTATTATGGTTTTGGGCAATTTGGGTTTTTGGAGTGGGTTTCCTTTTGGTTAAAAATGGTTTTTTGTTTAGAGGATTAACTAGGTAATTTCTTATGCAATGATTTCCACATGGATCAGAACATGTGCTCTGATTCCTTGTCTGGTCTCGTAACTTCATAGGTTTCATTTGAAGCCATTTGCACTCCATGCTCGATTTATTGTTAACCATGATATTATATGAATGCGACTGTGTTTGGGAAGAATCAATTGAATAACATAACGTAGAACTTTCTAATGTTAAAATGTAAAAAGGGACTTATTTTAATGGTCTATTCCTAACATACTTATAGGTTGTGATGGATACGACACTACATTACTATGTTAACCATTTTGTGGTGTTCTCATTGTTTACGTTTAATATCTGCATTTCTTAAAATTAACTGTCATTAAGGGCTTGTTTGAGGGGTTAACCCCTGATTTATCAAACATTACAAGGGCCTTCTTTGACCCATTTGAGATATAATTAGGTTTAATTCATAATATAATTAATATTTATCCCTTAGCATACAAGCATTATAAACTGGTTCAAAAACTAGAAACTAAATTAATATTTTAGACTAAATGAAGTTTATATTCGTGCTTAGCTAACTTATTCGCCCATCATCGTGTGCGGTGGGTTTTGTAATAGACCTATACTCACCATGAAACATTCGAATTTGTGATTGGAATTAGGTTGATACTGGAGTACTCTCAGCCATTGTATTATAGAACTCATATTATCATAAACATTAGACTTTGTAACTATAGTTTTGATACCGGTTTAGTTATCTAGGTAAACGTTGCCACCCAATAGGGGTATTAATGTCTAATTCTTGATTTGATTATTTCTTTATTAGTCTACCTCTTTTTAACCTCTTTTATTATACACTGATTTAAATTTTACGTCCAGTTTATCCTTACTTATGTTTAGCTTTTAAAGTTAACATTTTGGAAGTCATGCCCATTCTGAACCCTTTTTGAGTTGTTGTAATAATCTCCTGGGGTTGTTTGTATGTAAAGCACATTAACTGTATTTACTCCGATCATTGTGATACATTGGTTCGAGAAGGCAATAAATGTAGGTTTGATCGATTATACACCATGCTGAATCTGCTAATTAAACACTTCCTTCTAAGGTTTGCAGAATAAGTATCTGGTACTTATTGGTATCAGTTTTTTTTATATAGGTTATATGGTTTATAACATTCTTTGAGTTTTTTACGGAGTTGTTTTCTGGTTTTTGGTATTCGGAGTGTGGGGTCGTCGCTTGTGTGATGTGTCCCTGGTTGATGCTATGTTTTATACCATAGAGTTGGAGTGGAATTGACAAGATAGGGACACATGATACTTACTTGGATTCTTAGTTCCTGCACATCACCATAATCAAATGCAGAATAAATGCCTTCTGGTCACAGTTGATTGTAATTGGATTATATAATTTATCTAGACTTGATGTGTATCATTGACTCAGAAATTATTTGATTATTGTTGGTATCATTATGTTTTTATAGTTTTACATTTTAGTGTATCAATTGGATATCTATTTTTGTCTTTTGATCTCAGATCATCGTAAGTTTCATCAAGACTTGAACTGGATATTTGCAAACACGTATAGTTATAATACTTGTAAAATATAACAATGCCATCTAAATCCATGGTGTTCGGTTAATGTTTTCTAATAAAAATATATACATCAATATTTTACAATACATGTTATAGACGATTTATTTATATTTAAGTTAGTTTAAGATAACATATCTTTGATTTTTCAGGGATGTTGGAATTGGTACATCGATATGCATGCTTTATTATTACGATTGATTCGTTTACTATCCATTTAAAAAATGTTAAGTTGAATAAATCGCTTCCTAATTCTATAATTCTTAAAAATCATATGCATTGATAATAAAACTCTATATATAACAAATAAAATTTTAGGACTCACCCGACCTTTTTAGTGAGCTAAGAACTCTGATTGTTCCTGATTTTATTTACTATGATTGATGATGGGTTAGAATCCTCTAAAGTTGAGTCAAACATGATTTATTAAGGTTCACAATCACTAATTTGATAATTGTATAATAACTTTTGCTTTTAATAAAATATTAGGGGTCCAACTTAGATTATTTTCACTCTCAATATAATTAACATGTTCAATCAGGTGTTGAACTTAAAAGTTAAGTGGATCTTTTCTTGTGAAGTCACTATACTTGATTGCACTTTTTGACCATGGCATTTTATTTTCATAATTGAATCAATTCCTATGCACAATGATCATAGCAATTGATTTCAATGTTCAACCCATATTCACAAAATCGATAAATTTGACTATAATAAAATAAGCAAAAAATTTTTTTTTACACTAGAACAAGCCTTTAAAGCTTTGATTTGTATATTGAAATAAATCCAGTATCTTGCTTCATCATCTCCACCCAAAACCAATATGGAAGGGTCATGTAATCATTTAATAAAAAATTCATTACAATTAAACTAAATCAACATAAAAGACATTAAACATCTTTTAATAATCCATCTTCTATTACTAATCAAACATTTGCGGTAATATCAGAAGATATCAATGAAACACTAAATTGATGTCATATACGACATTAAGGTTTTTATTTCGATTTTTTCATCTATAACAATACTTACTTATCGACATCTAGGAGATTCGTTTGCATATTCGTAAACGGTAGATTTATGGTTTAAGATTTTTGGATCAGGTTGATTATTTGATGAAAAGAAGAATCTTTGGTAGATGAATGTGGAGAGTTTGGTCTATAAAAAATTTGGTGATGTTATTCTTAGACATTATAACTTTGATTTTGTGGATGTTTGATTGGGATTTTTTTGATTTTGTTCTTGGTTAAAGAGATTGTGGTATGGGGTTTTTTTGAAGGTTTTTTTGTTGACATTAAATGCTGAAAGACAAATCTTAGGTGAGTCGTTGATTATTTGCACATATTCTTACAATTTATGCTTCAAGATAGATCTTAGAAAGCTTTTTTTTATATAGTAGTAAGATAAGATAAGATAAGATAAGATATACATATACATATACATATACATATACATAGTTATGATCAAATAAGAAGAAAACTTAAAATGAGAATGATAAGAAGAAACTACAACCACACATTTAAGATGCACCTATAAAAATAGATGCATCTCTCATTAAAATTATCTCTCATATTTAAATTGTGTGGCTAGAAATCCTTCTTATTCTTTTTTCTTCTCACCGGATCCCTACTATATATATATATATATATATATATATATTGATTAAAAATTGATTATGTATTTACCATCACAAGATCGATGGTGTCGAAAGTAGAACAAGTGCTATTAGTGAGGTTTCCTTATTCGCTATACAGGTTGAAGAACGGTGCAAAACTAGAAGACGTGTCCTTAAGTATCCCTGGAAAAGAGAAGATGATCGAGACCGATGAAACTCTAACCATAACACTAGACTTTGAAACCAAGGATTATAAATCAGGTTCGTATGGTGCCGATTGGGATTGGGAACTCAATGCTGTCTTCATCTCAGCTCATATCGAACCTAGGCACTCCCCCGAATACCCCTCCCCTCGTATTTTCAAGTCAATCCACAGCAGGGTTAATTTAGGTAATGTGGTTTTGTACAAGCAGACCACGTACGGCATTAAATTGAAAGACGGAGTCCTCATGGTTACTTTTGACAAGAATCCTCAGAACGCGCCCTACATCTCTAAACCACTCTTTGATCGTTATTATATTACGCAATAAGCTTTTTTATTTTTGTAATTATTGTTTTTGTATGGTAGTGAACTTATTACCGATCCAATTTTGCTCCCAAAGCTAATAATGTATGGTGTTAGTTTGAACCAACTTTGTATGTGTTGAGTTCAAGGATGTTCTCTTTCTCGAATCAATCAAGTCGTGTTGCAATCCAAAAAGGGCTAGCGGCGCGGCTTGTTGCCCGCTTGCCTTCCACTACTATGTAAATCCTTATTAAAAATCTTATTTATCGAGAAACATATCAGGTCGTGTAGGATGCATGTTTTGCAGATCGAGTTTCCAAGGGTCTGTTGTGATCCATTGTTCAAAGGGTTGCTTCCCTATATGCAATATATGTTTTTTGTTTCCTCGTATAGTACATATTCTATGCAAAACTAACGAGCATATAATATCGGTTTCGCCATATGTCAAATTAAGAATTTACCTTAAACAGGAATGATTGATACCAGTTATAAAAGCCATACAAATTCTCTTTGTAAGGCATGCAAATTAAACTACAAAAAATATTCATTCTAGTCTCGTACATTTGTGTGCCAACGAATAGAATCAAGTTAAATATTCATTCTATCCTTGTACATTTGTGTGCCAACGAACAAAATCAGGTTAAATATACATTTTTTATTTGGCGATATTAGTTATAACCAGGATTTTATAGCCTCGCTCCCCGTTGCGCGGCGCCAAGTTTCCATTACATGGTTGTTTAGGTAAATATTTATTATTTTCGAAAAAATAATAGCTTAGGAATGTTTTTTTTGCAAGATCATGTAGACTACAGGGACCAATTATGTAAATGTTCATTACATGGTTGGTCTTTACTCTTTAGGGAGGGATTTCATAACATCTTATAAACATCATGGGATAGGTATGATGACCATAGATTGATTCATGACATGTTAGTGCAGCAGGCTGCTATGCAGCATGAGCTTAAGAAGATGAGAGGTTGTGTTGCTGCTTTAGAGCAGGAGAGGGGCCATAGAGAGCTATAGATGGTATGAGATTGGTTTGGATGTTTGTATATCACTAAACTGAGTAGCATTAGTTAGTGTCAGATCTAAGTCACTAGTCGATTTGTGATACTTATAAACTGATTAGTATCAGTTGGTAGTTGACTCTTGTAGAAGTCATAGTTATTATGGTAGGAGGATGATTTGTATCTTAGATAGATAGGTATGCCCAGTG
>BQNB010183201.1:0-12425 GCA_026074375.1 Tanacetum coccineum | reverse complement strand
TTTTTCTGGATCTTTGTATGGTTTTGACTTTAGAAGGTAAACTTACACAATAGCCCTCTAGACTTAATATTTATAAAGTAATATGGATACTAAAAATAACAAAGAATGATACACTGGTTATAAGCTGATACAAATTAGAGGTGAGTTATTTTGCATACTAGTTTCTCCCTACATACCAAGGGACAAATCTAGACCATCCATTTCATTAGATTAAAAAGACAAAATTTAAGATTAAAAAAAACATGGAGGACCAAAAGTGTAAATTTACTAAAACTCACACTAACCACTCCTTCATTATTTGTAGAGTTGGCAAATCTTGCCCAAATTGCAATTAATTAACCTTTTTGACATTTTGTATGTTTTTTTACGTTTTTTTTACGTTTTTTATGTTTTTTACGTTTTTGTACGTCTTTTACGTTTTGGTACGATTTTTTACGTTCTTATACGTTTTTGTACGTTTTCATACGTTTTCGTCTGCTTTCGCACGTTTTCGTACGCTTTCGCGTGTTTTCGTCTGTTTTCGCACGTTTTCGTTCCTTTTTAGACGTTCTCGGACGTTTTCTTATGTTCTCGCATGATTTCTTATGTTCTCGCACGTTTTCGTCCGTTTTCGTTTTTCGCACGTTTTCGTCCGTTTTCTTACTTTTCATACTTTTTGTCTGTTTTCGACCACACTTTTTCATTTTGTTTTCGTCCGCTTCCGCGGGGAGGGCGGTTTTTCTTTCGGTTATAAACGTTTCCGTCCGGATTGAAACATTTTTCTTACGCATTTCGGCCGCATTTTCACAGTTTTGCCGCCGACTTTCGCGGCGTTTTCGGGCTCAGCTTTTCGGGGCACAGCGTTTTCGCCAGCTTTCGCGCGTTTTCGCCAGCTTTCGCGCTTTTTCGCCAGCTATCGCGCTTTTTCGCCGGCATTTGCGCGTTTTCGCCGACATTCGGGGGTTTTCGCCAGCTTTCGCGTGTTTTCGCCAGCTTTCGAGCGTTTCCGTCAGCTTTCGCGCGTTTCGGCCAGCATTCGCGTGTTTCGGCGAGCGTTCGCGCGTTTCGGCCAGCTTTCGGACGTTTCGGCCAGCTTTCGCGCGTTTCGGCCAGCGTTCGCGCGTTTCGGCCATTGTTTGCGCGTTTCGGCCAGCGTTCGCGCGTTTCGTCCAGCGTTCTCGCGTTTCGACCAGCGTTCTCGCGTTTCGGCTAGCGTTCGCGCGTTTCGGCCAGCCTCCGCTCGTTTCGGCCAGCCTCCGCGCGTTTCGGCCAGCCTCTTCGCGTTTCAGCCAGCGTTCGCGCGTTTCGGCCAGCGTTCGCCCGTTTCGGCATGCGTTCGCGCGTTTCGGCCTGCTTTCGCAAGTTCCCCCTTCCCGCCTGCTTTCCCACGAGTTTCAATCCGCTTTCCCCGTTTTGGCCCCTTTAGCAAGTTTCGGTCCGCACTCAACTCGTTTTCCGCATGCTTTCCTTGTTTCGGACTTTTTTGTCCCTGTTTTCCAATTTTTTCGTCGTCCATTTTCCCCGCAGGATGACGTCGATTTTTGCTCGTTTTATTTTGTTTTCGCACGTTTTCGTCCGTTTTCATACGTTTTTGTCCATTTTCGGTCGTTTTAAAACTTTTCCATTCGTTTTCATATGTTTCAGTCCGTTTCTTACGTTTTTGTCTGTTTTTTTACGTTTTTGTCTGTTTTCGCACATTTTTGTCAATTTTCGTCTGTTTTCACACGTTTTGTTTGTTTTTGGCAGTTTTTAAACGGTTTCTTCCGTTTTCATACGTTATATATCACATATATTATTCCAAAAACCTTAAAACCCCTAACCACAAAACCCTATACCAAAAACCCTAAATCCTAATCACTTGTTATAATATCACAAGTGGTATATACATAAACCTTAAACCCCTAACCACTAAACCCTATACCAAAAACCCTAAACAACTAAACACTAAACCCTATACCAAAACCCTAAACCACTAACCGCTAAACCCTATAGCAAAAATCTTGAACCCCTACCCTAACCACTAAACCCTATACCAAAAACCCTAAACCCCTAACCACTAAACCTTATACCAAAAACCCTAAACCCCTAACTGCTAGGTATAATATCACAAGTGATATATACATAAACTTTAAAATCTATATCAAAAACCATAAATCCATAACCACTAAACTATTACCAAAAACCCTAAACGCCTACCATTAGGTATAATATCACAATTAATATATACATAAACTTTAAAATATATACCAAAAACCCTAAACCCCTAACTATTAAACCCTATACCAAAAACCCTAAGCCCCTAACTACTAGGTATAATATCACAAGTGATATATACATAAACTTTAAAATCTATACCAAAAACCCTAAACCTTATACCAAAACCCCTAACAACTAGGTATAATATCACAAGTGATGTATACATAAACTTTAAAACCTATACAAAAAATCCTAAACCCATAACCACTAAACCCTATATCAAAAACCCTAAACAGCTAACCAGTAAACTCTATACCAAAACCCTAAACCACTAACCGCTAAAGCTTATACCATAAACCCTAAATCCCCTTCCCTAACCACTAAACCTTATACCAAAAACCCTAAACCCCTAACCAGTAGGTATAATATCACGAGTGATATATACATAAACTTTAAAATCCATACCAAAAACCCTAAACCCCTAACAACTAATCTCTATACCAAAAACCCTAAACCCCTAACCACTAAACCTTATACCAAAAACCCTAAACCCCTAACCACTAGGTATAATATCACAGTTGATACGTACATAAACTTTAAAATCTATACCAAAAACCCTAAACCCTAACCACTAAACTCTATACCAAAAACCCTAAACCCCTAACCACTAGGTATGATATCATAAGTGATATATACATAAACTTTAAAACCTATACCAAAAACCCTAAACACCTAACCACTAAACTCTATACCAAAAACCCTAAACCCCTAACCACTAGGTATGATATCATAAGTGATATATACATAAACTTTAAAACCTATACCAAAAACCCTAAACACCTAACCACTAAACCCTATACCAAAAACCTAAACCCCTAACCACTAAACCATATACCAAAAACCCTAAACCCCTAACCACTAGATATAATATCACAAGTGATATATACATAAACTTTAAAACCTATACCAAAAACCCTATACCCCTAACCACTAAACTGTATACCAACCTAAACCCCTAACCACTACACCCTATACCAAAAACCCTAAATATATCAAACCACTAAACCCTATACCAAAACCCTAAACCCCTAACCAATAAACCTTATACCAAAATCCCTAAACCCCCTGCTTAACAACTAAACCCTATACCAAAAACCCTAAACCCCTAATACTAGGTATAATATCATAAGTGATGTATACATAAACTTTACAATCTATACTAGAAACCCAAAACCCCTAACCACTAAACCCTATACCAAAAACCCAAAACCCTAACCACTAGGTATACATAAACTTTACAATCTATATCAAAAACCCTAAATCTTGTACCAAAAACCTTAAACCCCTAACCACTGGGTATAATATTACAAGTGATATATACATAAACTTATAAAATTAATTAACGTCTAATTATTACTTGTGATATTTCATAAACATAGTTAATGTCTTATTACTTGTGATATTTCATAAACAAACAAGTATGTTTTTTAACCTTTCATATCACCTGTGATATTTGATTGATTTGTATATTTTTATATATATTATCACCTATGTATTTTCTAATATTTTTATACTTTCAGGTACAAGATGCTTTTTGTGTCTTTCACCGCAATAAACAAGCACAAAAAATGTTTTATTGTCGGTTCAGGGTTACTTAAGGATGAAACTTTGCTCAAACGTTTTCTGTTCTATTTGGAATTTTTAACATGTAATGAATGTTATATCACTTGTGATATTATACTCTTAGTATGAATAAAAGGATTAAGCCTCTTTAGGTGAATCCTTATTTTGCTCAAAAGCAATGCTAAATTAATGCAATACTTGTTTAATTTTAACAATACGTTAAGTTTTTAATTTCATTGTTTGCTTCCTGTTTCAAGTTTTATGTTATTTTTTGAATTTTTAACATGTAATCAATGTTATATCACTTGTGATATTATATACTCTTAGTAAGAATAAAAGGGTTAAGCTTTTTAAGTGAACTCTTATTTTTCTCAAAAGTAATGCTAAATTAATGCAACACTTGTCTGATTTTGAGAATACGTCAAGTTTTTAATTTTGAGCAAAATAAGAATTCGCCTAAAGAGGCTTAACCCTTTTTAACCTACTAACAGTTTAATATCACAAGTGATAGATAACAATGATTACATGTCAAGAATTTTAAAAATAACCACAATTATTGTCACATTATATTGCTTTATCACTTGTGATATTAATCATATGTTGAGTACTAGAGTCACATTATATTCCTTTATCACATGAGTTTTTATTATTGTTTATTTATCACTGATGATATTACAATGTCAGTGAAAATAAGTGTTAAACCACGAGTGAATCTTAGTTAATAAAGGTTCACAATTATTTATCACTAATGATATTACAATGTCAGGGGTACTAATTATTAAGCCACGGGTGAATCTTAATTGATAGATGTTATATTTATCACCAGTGATATTATAATCTCGAGGGTAATGAGTCTTAAGCCTCGAGTGAATCTTAGATGATAAATGTTATATTTATCACTGGTTATATTACAATCTTAAGGGTAATCAGTGTTAAGCCACAAATAAATCTTAGTCAATAGAGGTTCTGAAGGCAGATTTAGCAAGTCTGAAGGCTGATGTTGTCTTCAAATAGTCTTAGAATATCAAATGTGGTAAAACATGAAATCAACAACAATAATAAAAAAACTGATAATACATTTGATAAAAGTGACTTAATTTATTATCATTTATGGTATTATACTTCATTCTTTTATACCTTACTTTATCATAAGTACTAATTCATTAAATGAGCAAAACATACAACATCTTATTTACACATCACTTGATTATTATAAGTGATAATACATTTTAATGACAATATATCCAAGTCACAAAACATTTTGTTGCACATACTATTCAACAAACAAGTTCTATATTCACCTTTAGGACTACAAATATTCAGTTACATAAAAAATATAACCAACAAGTTCCATATTAAGTAACTGGATATTACACCAACTTGTGATATTACACCTAGTGGTTAGGGGTTTAGGGTTTTTGGTATAGGTTTCAGTGGTTAGGGGTTTAAGGTTTTTGGTATAGATTTTAAAGTTTATGTATATACCACTTGTGACATTACACCTAGTGGTTAGGGGTTTAAGGTTTTTGGTATATGTTTTAGTGATTAGGGGTTTAAGCTTTTTGGTATAGGGTTTAGTGGTTAGGGGTTTATGGTTTTTGGTATAGATTGTAAAGTTTATGTATATATCATTTGTGATATTATACCTAGTGGTTAGAGGTTTAGGGTTTTTGGTATGGGGTTTAGTGGTTAGGGGTTTAGGGTTTTTGGTATAGATTTTAAAGTTTATGTATATATCACTTATGATATTATATCTAGTGGTTAGGGCTTTAGGGTTTTTGTTATAGGGTTTACTGGTTAGGAGTTTAAGGTTTTTGGTATATATTCTAAAGTTTCTATATATATCACTTGTGATATTATACCTAGTGGTTAGGGGTTTAGGGTTTTTGGTATAAGGTTTAGTGGTTAGGGAAGGGGATTTAGGGTTTATGGTATAGGCTTTAGCAGTTAGTGGTTTAGGGTTTTGGTATAGAGTTTACTGGTTAGATGTTTAGGGTTTTTGATATAGAGTTTAGTGGTTATGGGTTTAGGATTTTTTGTATAGGTTTTAAAGTTTATGTATATATCATTTGTGATATTATACCTAGTTGTTAGGGGTTTTGGGGTTTTGGTATAAGGTTTAGGGTTTTTGGTATAGATTTTAAAGTTTATGTATATATCACTTGTGATATTATACCTAGTAGTTAGGGGTTTAGGGTTTTTGGTATAGGGTTTAATAGTTAGGGGTTTAGGGTTTTTGGTATATATTTTAAAGTCTATGTATATATTAATTGTGATATTATACCTAATGGTAGGCGTTTAGGGTTTTTGGTAATAGTTTAGTGGTTAGGGATTTATGGTTTTTGATATAGATTTTAAAGTTTATGTATATATCACTTGTGATATTATACCTACTGGTTAGGGGTTTAGGGTTTTTGGTATAAGATTTAGTGGTTAGGGGTTTAGGGTTTTTGGTATAGGGTTTAGTGGTTAGGGTAGGGGTTCAAGATTTTTGCTATAGGGTTTAGCGGTTAATGGTTTAGGGTTTTGGTATAGGGTTTAATGTTTAGTTGTTTAGGGTTTTTGGTATAGGGTTCAGTGGTTAGGGGTTTAAGGTTTATGTATATACCACTTGTGGTATTATAACAAGTGATTAGGATTTAGGGTTTTTGGTATAGGGTTTTGTGGTTAGGGATTTTAAGGTTTTTGGAATAATATCTGTGATATATAACGTATAAAAACGGAAGAAACCGTCTAAAAACTGCCAAAAACAAACAAAACGTGTGAAAACAGACGAAAATTAACAAAAATGTGCGAAAATGGACAAAACGTAAAAAACAAACAAAAACGTAAGAAACGGACTGAAAAATATAAAAACGAAAGGAAAAGTTTTAAAACGACCGAAAATGGACAAAAACGTATGAAAACGGACGAAAACGTGCAAAAACAAAATAAAACGAGCGAAAATGGACGAAAACCTGCGAAAACAGAAGAAAAGTGTGAAAACGAGGGAAAGCGTGCGAAAACGCGCGAGAGCGGATAGGAGTAAGCTTAGCGAAAGCTGAGCATGAGAGGGACCGTAAACAGGCTAAAGCGGGCCGAAACGCGCGAAAGCGGACTGAAACTCGTGAAAGCAGGCCGAAACCAGCGAAAGCAGGCCGAAACGCGCGAACGCATGCGTCGATGAATCGGACGCTGAACGCTGGCCTGAACAGTGCGAACGGCTGGTGCTGAAACGCGAAGAGGCTGGCCGATACTGCGCAGAGGCTGGCCAATAAAACGGGTGCGGAGGGCTTGCCGAAAACCCGCGAACGCTATCCGATACACAAGAAACGGTGGTCGAACGTCGGGAACGCTGGACGAAAACGCGTGAGAGCGAACGTGGCGCAACAGCGCAATGACAAATATGTAGTCGGAAACGCAGCGAAGCTGAGGCCGAAACAGGGCTGAAAGCTGGCCGGTAAACTGTCGCGAAAGTGGCCGAAATGCCTACGAACGCTTCGCCGGAAAACACGCGAAGCTGGCCGCGAACGCGGCGAAAGCTGACGAAGAACGACTAGAAAGCTGGGCGAAAACCGACGGAAAGCTGGCGAGTAGAACCCCGAATGTCGGCGAAAAACGCGCAAATGCGAGCGAAATAAAACAGAGGGACACGGTCGTAGCTGGCGAAAAAAAGCGCGAAAGCTGGCGAAAACGCGCGAAAGCTGGCGAAAACGCGCGAAAGCTGGCGAAAACGCGCGAAAGCTGGCGAAAATGTGCAAATGCGGACGAAAGCGTAAGAAAATGTCCAAACGGACGAAAACGTGTATAACCGAAAGAAAACGTGCGAAAGCGGACGAAAACAAAAGAAAGAGTATGGATACCATTATTTGGAGGATTGAGAGACCTAATCATGCTGGAATCTCATAAATCAAAATATTCCATTCATCCTGGATCGGATAAAATGTACCATGATTTGAGAAAGTTATATTGGTGGCCAAATATGAAGGCTGATATCGCAACATATGTCAGTAAGTGCTTGACATGTGCTAAAGTCAAAGCTGAACACCAAAGGCCGTCAGGATTACTTCAGCAGCCGGAAATCCCTGTTTGGAAATGGGAGAGAATTACAATGGATTTCATTACAAAGCTTCCAAGAACATCATCTGGATATGATTCGATTTGGGTCATTGTTGACCGATTAACTAAATCTGCTCACTTTATTCCGATAAATGAGAAGTACAAAATGGAGAAGCTCACTCGACTGTATTTGAAAGAGATTGTTTGTAGGCACGGGGTGCCTGTGTCGATTATTTCAGACAGAGACCCTCGTTTCGCGTCAAGGTTTTGGAGATCTCTACAAAAATCTTTGGGGACAAATTTAGATATGAGCACTGCTTACCATCCTGAAACTGATGGTCAGAGTGAAAGGACGATTCAGACATTGGAAGACATGTTGCGTGCTTGCGTGATTGATTTTGGTAGTGGCTGGGATAAGCACTTGCCTTTGGCTGAATTTTCATACAATAATAGTTATCACGCTAGTATCAAAGCCGCACCTTTTGAAGCTCTATATGGAAGGAAGTGTAGATCACCAGTATGTTGGAGTGAGGTTGGAGATGCCCAACTCACGGGACCAGAATTGATTCGTGAAACGACAGAGATGATTGTGCAAATCAAGAACCGGTTATTAGCTGCTCGTAGCAGACAGAAAAGTTACGCGGATGTGAGACGTAAACCTTTGGAGTTCGAGGTGGGTGACAAAGTTATGCTGAAAGTATCACCGTGGAAAGGTGTTGTTCGATTTGGAAAACGTGGGAAATTAAGTCCCCGTTATATTGGACCATTCAAGATTTTATCAAGAATAGGTCCGGTGGCATATAAACTGGAATTACCCCAAGAACTTCAAGGAATACATAATACGTTCCATGTTTCGAACTTAAAGAAATGCCTATCAGATGAAGACCTAATCATTCCATTTGATGAAATAAGGATCGACGAGAAATTACATTTCATTGAAGAACCAATTGAAATTGTGGATAAAGAGGAGAAACAACTCAAGCAAAGTCGAATCCCGATAGTCAAAGTTCGATGGAACTCAAAGCGTGGACCGGAATACACTTGGGAAAGAGAAGACCAAATGTGGAAGAAGTACCCACATCTTTTTGACTTTAACAAGAAAGGGGCAAGAAAATGAATCGATCTTCGAGGACGAAGATCCCTTTTTAGGAAGGAAGACTGTGACAATCCGTCAATTTCAGGTCGTTATTTTATTCTCGAGTATTAATTATAATTTTCATTTTTATGTTGAATTATGAACTCACGACTAAACAGGAAGAAATTAGGGTTTACAATTGTAATTTACGTAACGTCAACGAAGAACCGGAGAATCTTACGTTAAGCATCAACGTTTATATTTTCAAAAGGCCGTAGAAATATTTTTATTTCATTCGTTTTTATTTTTCGTATTGCGTGCATTTTCTTTTCGTACCTTACGAAAAATTATTAAGAACAATGTTTATAATTATTGTTCGTCTAGTACCGTACGTAAACTAAAATTTTCAGAGAAGTATCATGATTTTCGTAGAACTATTTTTAACTTGTTCGTTTTTACTTCGTGGTTTCGCCTTAACTCTCGTTTTATTTTACGTTAATACCCGTTAGCCTCAAAACTACCTACCTATCTTAAAAATTATACACTAAACACTAGAAATAACAAAGTTTTAAACTAAAAAAAAAATCATTCACCACCACCTCATATGAGGTGTGGCACAAGAAGAAGAGAGACTAGGACATGTGTCCTAGTCCATTTGCATGGACACACCTTATAAAACCTAACCATTTTCACACACTCATCCCATTTGTAAAACAAAAAAATCACACATTTCTCTTGCTCTCTCCTCTCTTGACGCCACCCACACCACCACCATACCATTTTCATCAAAAATTTCAAGATCAAATAGATACTACACATGTTACAATGATTTCTTTATAAAATGAAGATGTTTTGAAGTGAGTAGGAGGCTTTTTCAAGAAAGTTTTTATACATTTTGGGGCTGAAATAAATCAAGTGTTCATCAACACACTTTGGGTAAAAAGAAAGGTGATCAAAAATTATAAGGGTGAAGACCAAGTTTGAAGTTGAAGTTTCATCCATTTTCTTTGATCATTTGATCATCCTCACTATTTTTCTTGTGGTAAAATTTCATAAATTTTGTTATCATTCTATTCTTGCATTTTTCTTCATTCCAAATGTATATGTATATGTATTGAGAAATGATGATCACGAAGTTTTATGGGGTTGCATGTGTTTAGATCTAGGTTAAAATGGCTAAACTAATGATCTAAAGTGTTAAAAAAATGATAAAAGTCACTAGAAAAAGTAGGCTGTGAAGATCAGTAAGTTTCGAGTTTTTAGGTTGTCCAAATGGATGATTTTATTTGAGAAAGTGGTAGATCTATATTTTGTGATAATGGGGCAAGTTGGATTCCCAATGGAAAGTAAAAATTGAGTGAGATATGCAAGTTTTACCAAAAGTAGTCAATTCTGACCTTGCTGGACAGATCGTATCAAAAGTCATAATTGCACACTGAGTTGAGTAAAAACCTAAAACTATGAGATGTAGATAAAATCATGTAGATACTGGACCAATTGGATAGTAACCCAATTCATTATGGTTTGAAAATGGTGCCAAAAATGGTAAAAGTAAGTTTTCAGCCAAAAATTGTAAATTGACTTTTATATAAAGAAGTAACATTAAGTATATGACAACTCAAAATAGAGTATAGAAATAACTTATAGTCTATAAAGTACACTTAAATATGAAACTAGAAATGTAAATAGTATAAGTACATTACTTATGATTAAAGAGCTACAACTATTTTTATAAACATAAACCTATATAAAACTTTTACGTCTATATCCGTACCAAAAGTTGTAAAGCGTTTTTGCGTCGAAAACCCGAGGTGGTAGGACCCACTTTTGGGAATTTTTATATAATGAACCTACTGACCTTAAACTTATATCGACCTCTAAAACCCGAAAAGTTTTTTATACAAAGTTATAACAGCAATAAAATCTAATTAAGCCATAAGATTAAAATGGGCACTAGAGCCCCGTAAATGTCAATATTTATATTTAAAAGACTTGTATTGGGCTTAGCATTGGACCCAACCCGCACTTTGGAGCCTGATATTTGGACTAAGGCCTGGTCTATGGACCATTTAAAATAGACCAAATTACTTAAGGGGCTTATAATTGGCCTTATTTGGGCTTTTTTGGACCAATGGTGTGAAAAACGATAGTGAGAAATTTAGCAAGTGTAGTAAAAACTTAGTAAAGAGATGTTCCATACTTTATAAATTTACTTAGAGTAAAACTTAAGTGTGATTTAAAAACTTACCAATTATAACTTGTCATATACCTATTATGTACATACTTGTCTATTTTGTGAGTCGTTATTCTTTTTACCGACATAAAACCTAATACCTGCATACTATGTTGTATAGGTTCCGAGGTGATTAGTGGCCGGGGTTACGACCGAGTTCGTTATCGCCGATTCGTCTATTTTCTTCCACTTATGCTCAGTGAGTTCATAGCCTCATTGTTACAATTTAATTGTTTTAGAAACCCTGCGAGGGAGATAAACTTGCTTGTTTTTAAAATAGACACAAGGGACCCGAATGTTATCGCTTGTAGCCTTGATTATTATAATGTTAGCTTTAAGCTCGCTAAATAAAGTGCCCGCGGATATATCCATGAATTGTAATTGCCGGGAATTGGCTACGTCTTATCTATGAAAAGATTAGTATTATTTTGGAGATTACCAATCCTTGCTGATCCGTGACGACATGAGCTATGTCGTTTGTGTTGGAACATAACGCACCACGGATGCATTGTATAAGAGAATAAAGAGGCAGACTCATATCGAGGGTGCATATGTGGCATAAAATTACTGAATATATGGTAAGGTTCGATGTATGAGGCTCTAATAATTATCCCCCTATAAATGATGGTCTGATCAACCACTTATACTCCTGAATATTTTGAAAAAATCGATTCTTGTGTTCGGAATAATTTTTTTTTGCTTTATATAATATAAACTCTATGAAGTTCATCTCAGAACATTAGATTGTTGACGTTTTAGCATGTTTTATCTCAGGTCCTTGAAGGTAAATTCGGATTGATGGAGACTTGAAGGCCCACTAATTAATTATTCATTCGAAAACATTTCCTGCAATGTATGTAGCCATCTGTTACGATCAATGTTTTTTTATTGATTTGAAGGATTTCACTGTACAATTAGGACATACATGTCCTCCATTTATAGGTTCATAGGTTACTTCTAATAATCGAAACACAATAAATGGTCACATCGGTTTTACAATATTTAATCATTTCCATGGTTTCGTTTTTCAATCATATTAAAGAGTATATTCACTAAATAAGGCAATTGTTGAAACAATAATGATGTTAAATGTCCAATGTTTTACAATTTCGACTTAAATGTCCCGTTTTACTATTCCATAGTTACTTATAATCAACGAAACACATTAAATGTCCCCTTACAATTTTGACTTTATAAGTTTGAATGGGTATTTTTATTCAAAATTTCCTGTAAGTTTTAATGGGTCTTTTTATTCAAAATTTCCTTGATTAATGAGACTTT
>BQNB010183198.1:0-12425 GCA_026074375.1 Tanacetum coccineum | reverse complement strand
TTGTACAAGTGTTCGCCTTAACTCACGCAAAATCCTCATTTTAATTCCAAAATCCCATTTTAAACTCATAACATTCCAAACTCGTTATCTCATACCGTTAACTTTTACAAAACAGTTAACGTCTCACAAACACCGTTGTCTCATTACCAAAACTTTATCTCTTTATAAATCTTTACTTTATATTATGGTTGCGTGGTAATTACGCGAAAACGACTTAAAAGCACTTGGGCAAAGTGCGACACCAATACAATACAGCTCAAACACCTCAATCCGCTAAACGGTAAAATCAACCAAAACACTCTGCGAGAAACTAACGAGAAGAAATGAGCAAGAGCTCAAAAACTGATTTACCCCGATACGTATACAAGGATAAGATCAATGATAGTAGAGATAAGTATTCCGTGAGGCTTTTAAAAGATTTACTTTTGACCAAAGCAAAACCTAAAAAAACCCTCCCGGGTCGTTTCCCGACGAGGCATGAATTGAAAATCGAGAATCGATTTGAGAATTTATGCTTGAATAATCACAAATTGGATTGGTTTTCTATTCTACAAACAAAATGCAAAGACAAGTAAAGGCACACTAAAAACGAAAGCAATTAAAGATTAAAACCTAAAAACGTTAACGGGAATTCTAAAAAAAACGAGACTTAAAACCTAAATTATCCAAATTTAATCCTAAAATGATTTTTTAACTTTTAATAAATCCTAAATGACTAAAATGTAAGAGGAAATTCAAGTAAACCAAAAACGTAAACAATTAAAATAAAAGAACGAAGAAAAACGAGAACGGGACCAAATCCCGTTCTTTAAAAAACCAAATCCTAAAATTTTAACCTTACGAAAGCAAATTTAATTTTTACCAATCCTAAATGATAAAAGAAAATTTTAATTTTTTTTATATTTTTTGACTTTTATTTTATTTAATATGAATTAAAAAACTATTTTTATCAAAAATCAAATATTAAAAATACTAAACTATTTGTAAAAAATCTAAAAAAAATTATGAAAAGTAACTTGAACAGTGATAAATCTAAGAAAAATAAAAGGATTAACACAGCTTATCAAATAAGCTGCGAAATAAGCCTAAAATGGGCTGAAAGCTAAAAAGGCAAAAAGAGGTGATATAATTAATTGTGTGAAATACGACCAGATGGCCTTACTGGTGCCGGTGGCAGTGAGTGTGTGTGTTAAATATGTTGGGTGTGTAAAGGGGAGGTCACAGGTTCGACCCCTGTGACCCCTTGTTTTTAGAAAACATTTTTTTAACTTATAAAACAAGCAAAAATAACAAACTTTAAAAAAAGACACTTTTTATAAAACTTAAAAATAAGCTGAGAAATAAGCAAAACTAAAATGACAGTTTTGGTTTTTAAACTTAGACATAACTAGCTAAAACTATTTGGGCTTAAGGACTCAAAAAGCAATTAGAACCAAAAATAAGCTAAAATATATAGAATAGAATACCTAAATAGCACATAGGTCAAAAAAAAAGAAAAAAAATAAGCAAATAAAAGCAGTTGAAAAGCAGTAAAAAGCCACAAGACAGATGGACTTTAAAAACAGCTTAAAGGACTTATGTCAGATTTTAAGCTAACGTAAAGCTCAATAAGCTAAAGGAAAAAGCTAGGAAACCAAAAAAAAAGATTGAGACTATTACTTAAAGAACATGGTTAAGCAAAACTTAAGAAAATTGGGCAAAGAAATAAGCTAACACAAACAGCTTAAAATGACAGCATACCCTACTATATTTTTGGCCTTTTTGATGAAAATGACAAATGCAGCTTATTTTAAAGACTCTTAAGCTAAACTAACAAACTAAAAAAAACTTGAATTAGATGAAGAACTAAACTCAATGAACACTTAGAAACTAGAAATAAGCAAAAATGTTTAAGAAGTAAGCTAGAAAATAGAAATGAAATTGACTGATTTAACAGCTAGGAATTAGACTTTAGAATTGAAATGACTACATGGAGCTAAGATTTAAGACCCAAACACAAAATTTGAACAAACTAAAAGCTAGGCATTGATTAAGTTCATACTCCCTCAAGCTAACTTCAACCAAAATTAATCAAAGGCAAACAAGATTATTGACTATACACATCTGCATATTGAGAACTCTTAAGAATAAACCTTTACTATAACAACCCAAGAGTTATCATCAAATGCAAAACTTATTTGACTATTATCACAATTGTACGGGGAAATTTTTCGCTTATTTACATTACTTGGATTGCCAATATCTCAATATACAATATAACTTGCATAATTAAAGTAGACGAGCTCACGCAACCTATCTATGACAATTTTATCTTCGTATATGTCAAGCAAACATCATAACATATCAAGTCAATATCATCATATCCTTTTTGCCAAGTACATTATTCCTATAATGTACCATTCTTAACATTATATCAAAACGGGCTTTAAACCGTTATCGTATACCTCTAAACCCTAATTCTATGAAGGATTAATATCTAAAGTGAATGCACAAGATACTAAAGAATATGTATAAGTAATATAACATCTCAATTGAAATATAAAATCTCTTCAAATCAAAGTACAAGTCATTAAAAGCTCAATGTACAAGTCATTAAGCATGATCTCCAAAATAGCCGTTTTACCTCCATTTTCATTCTAATTTCTTCACCAAAACTTTTGTGCAAGCTACTACACTCAATATACAATGTGTAAACCCTAATTAATCTATTCATAAGCTTTCATACATCTTTTTACACTCAAAACCCTAATTTAAAACCCTAAACCCTAAAACCGAGCTAGTTTTTAAACCATGACCCGTTTCTTCATTTTTACCCAATGTAAACCTAAACCAACACCTAATTAAGTTATAATAACTTAATTTACAAACATTATCAATCATATTTCATCATCATTTCATCATTTTCCATCAACTATATGCAAATCAAATCTAAGAAACCCTAATTGTGCCCTAATTAGAACTTTGACCCGTTTACTCATTTTCTACCCGTTTTAACCCAAACCACCTATCAAATTTTGATTATAATCCTTAATATAAGACTTAGGATCAGTAACCTATCATTCTTAATCAAATGTACACGAATTACAAGCTAGAAAACTCAACCTGAACCCTAATAAGCCCAAAATGTACCCGTATACGCTTTTCTTTCATTTTAACCCATTCCAAAGTTCAATATTGCAATCAAGAACCTTGATGACCATGCTAATTCATCCCTAAGCTTCTTACAAGCACCTCACACAAATATCTTCATCATTTATACTATAAAACTTGCACATGGTCTCTTGTTTCTTCTTGTTTAAGCCGTGGCATCACAAGGACCATCCAACACCACAAAGCTACTTTCTAGCTCAAACAACACATCACCTAGCTTCTCCTCATCACCCTCTATCCCTTACATACGTCCCATATCAGATCATAAGCATACCTTGGCCTTTAAGTGTTATTTGCCTATAAATAGAACCATAAACCTTTCATTTCAAAGCATCCACCACTTCCTCCTCTATAACCCATCATAGCAGCAATACTTTGCTCAATATGTATTCTAAGAGATCCTAAGAAGTCCCAAGAACAGAAGTGAAGAAAAAGAAACCAAGAATAGAAGCCCGGGAGTTATTATTCTAGGGGTAAGAAGCTAAAAGTCCCGATTTCGACCCGTTTTCAAGCTATAAGCTCAAACCCAGGTTTTGGATATTCTACTTCTTCTCCTACACCATTATAATGTTCATATGATCCTAAATAAACTCTTTTTAAAGTATCATAACTCAATTCATGCTCATTTTCCATTTTGATCAAAAACCGTACACCCGAAACCCTAATTTTATGTTTTTCTTAAAACTAAATGTTATAATGGTTAAATACTGCTATAATCTATCCTAACATGCTTAACTAATGTTAAAATAACACTTTATTGATTATTGATGGAATTTGAACTTAAAACCCGCGCGTTTACATTTTGAAACCCTAATTTGACCCGTTTTGCTTCTTAGCCTAACGAATCATTAATCTGAACTTTTGTTAAGCTAAAATATATTTTAGCTTATATTAATAGGATATAACCTGTAAATATCTTTAGGAATGTTAAAAGTAAGCTTGCATGGCAATTCGTACTTGTTTTGTAAACATTATCCATGCAAAAGGGTATATATCGTAACTTTCTGAAATTAATAACTAGAAGGACTGAATATGTCATTTTATCAAAGTTATAACTATAGGGGTCTATTATGTCACTTTTCAAAGTGCAAGGTTTATTTGGTATATCTTTTAAAGTTAAAGGACCAAAGTCGTAAAAGTGCAAACTCCAAGGGTAAATTCTGCCACTTTTCAAACTCAAGGGTCTAAAATGTAACATTTTGAAAAATTATAAAATCAGGTTCAAAATATTACCCGACATAACTTTAATTAACGCTTGACGTGCTTAACATTTCCAGATATTGAATAAAACACTTAAAACCGATTATATCATGTCACAATACTAGGGAGCTTCATATTAAGGGGTTTCATCTTGGTATTATGTTCTAAGTTGTTGGGTTTACGATTTAAACTGCCCTAGCTCCTCAAACATTTACTAAATGACTTCTGAATTATGATGGCCCGAACGGTGATACAATAATTCCAAACTCTTCAATCAAATTCATAACTCTTAGAACCAAAGTTCTAAAGTACAATCTTTCTAAGACTTGACATATTTACTCAGGTTGCGTGACGTGGCTGTTTACTATCATTTTGCTATATCAACCTTACCCCATAAGATTGTGATAAGGTCGTCCGCTTTCATAAATTTATTGCATCTACCTATCAGGTGAAGTTCATAACCTCGCCTTTACTTATTTACATGTTTTATAAACTCGCGAGGGGGATACATGCTTGTTACAAACTCTTTTTCATACTCGTTTATCCTATAACAATGTGATTACTTTTCAAAGACTTAGTGAAATAACAATGTGATTGTTTTTCAATGACTTAGTGAGTTCATAGCCTCATTTTTAATCACGTGTTTTTACAAGTTACATGCTATCCTAATATATAATTGCCTAAGTTATCTATCCTACAAGTCATTAAATTTGACTTCAAGTTGTTAAATTGACTTTGGATGATAATGTGTTGGTGACATGAGACCAAGACCAAACAAGACCAATCAGACCAAACAAGGCAATAACGGGATAATACATTGTTACTACGATAATTGTATACATTACAATTATTACTAATAACGGGTATATAATAACGTGACCCAAGATCATAACAATACTATTTTCATAATAATTGTGTTTGTACAATTATTATATTATGACTTGTATTCAAACTATTTATATCAAACCTATGAATTTCACTCAACCTTTGTGTTGACTTTTTAGCATGTTTATCTCAGGTTATTGAGCAATATACGGCATGAAGTGGCATGGAGTCGAAGATGGCTAAAACTTGTTATCATTCACATTATATGTAACTAGATTTTGGGACCTGCCTTTGTAAAACTCTGGTTTGAAATGAATGATAACGTATCTTTTGAATAACGTCTCTTTTGAGTCATTTTCTATGATTATGATTGTTGTATCCATGAAGTAATACCCCAGATTAGCTTCCGCTGCTATATGTAAAAATGGGGGTGTTACAGATTGGTATCAGCGCCATGGTTATAGAGAACAAGGTCAAAACCTTAACTATAACCACATTTCTTTTTCAGCCATCAAAGTCCTCCGTGCCACTGCATTCCGGAACAAGTATGTAAAGATACATATCTATTATACTATTACATAAATAACTTATGTTATTTACAAACTGGGTTGTTATCAGAACGATGTCTTCTCCCGACCGCTCTACTTCCGATATTGAGGATGCTTTTTCCTCTATAAATATTCTTAACTATACTTCGGTCTCATCGGATTATTTCCCAGCTTCATCGGAAAGCAGATCTTTTAACTCTTCGGAAAACTCTAAAGATAACATGATCCCACCAGTATTCTCATCTTTCTACAATAATCCTTATTTAAAGGATGTACAAGCATTTTATGCTAAGGAATTACCTATTTCATCACCAGATCCTATTACTTCACCAGCTATTTTGACTCCATCTCCGATATTACCACCATCACTACTATTTGATCCTCGATATTTCTTTGTTCCTGAAGAATTATTACCACCTAAGAAACGAATCCATTCCCCATCTTCTTCCTCAACTACGTTATCTAATTCATCTCAGAATCAAACCTGTGATTTGGTATCACCATCATTCTCAGTTTATACTCCTACCCCACCTAAGATATTTGAAATAGGAAAAGGTTCAGTTAAGATGCAACATCATGAGGAACAAATCAAAGATATTTTGAATTACTTAGATGAACTCTCTCTTCACCGCACTGAGAAAATGGAAGAAGGACGTATTAATGGTAACGAACTAAAGACCGAACTTAAGAGAATCCGTACTCAGATTATCAAACTTCAAAAGAAGCGGTTAGGGCAAAAGGATAAGATTGCCTTTGCTCACTACAGAATTTCCGATCTTGAACAAATCATTGAGAAAATCCAAGCTCGTCACCAAACGAATCAGGAAGATCTTTAGGATGTCATCTACCGGCTAAAAATCAATAAACTCTTAGACAAGTTATAGCATTATCTTAGCTACGGGATGTGTGGTAAAAATAAAAAAGCTTGTCAAATCTTGACTATTTACAATAAAAAGGCAAGTTATTTATAAAGGCAATCCTGTTTCGTATCTTATTGTTTCCAACTTATCTCTCTTTCATCATCATCTCCATCATTTGCATCATTATCTCTGTCTTCATACCATAACCTCTAAGTGCTTAAAATTCATTACTCTTTAAGCATTTTAAGCATCACGTTCTCTTACTTTTCAAAACTTATGATATCATTCTTACTACGTATTCTCTTATGTTGACAAAATGCCTCCCAAAAGGACGTCAACATCTGAAACACCAGCCATAACTTTGGATGCCTTTCGACAACTGATTGCTGGTATTACTGCCGCCCTTGAAGCACAAGCTGCTGCCATGGTAAATACCGACAATCCCAATAGGAACACTGGACCCAGAGAAATTCCGGTAGCAAAAAGAGGAAACTATAAAGAATTCATAAATTGTCAACCTTTCTACTTTAATGGCACGGAAGGAGCTGTTAACCTCATCCGCTGGTTTGAACGTACTGAATCAGTGTTTTCTCATAGCAAGTGTGCCGAGGAAGACAGAGTGACATTTGCTACTGGTACTCTAACTAATGATGCCCTGTCCTGGTGGAATTCATACTCTTAACCTATTGGAATAGATCAAGCCAATCAAATCGCTTGGACCGAATTGAAAAGACTCTTAACCGATAAGTACTGCCCTCGAACTGAAGTCAAGAAAATGGAAGACGAATTTTACAACTTGGTTGTGAAAGGAAATGATCTTAAGACTTACATTAGGAGATTCCAAGAATTAGTCATCTTATGCCCAAACATGGTACCAAATGCCGAGAAACTCGTGGAAGTCTTCATCAATGGATTACCCAGAAATATTGAAGGAAATGTTACTGCCTCAAAGCCTTAAATTTTGGAGGAAGCCATCAACATAGCCTAGAGATTAATGGATCAAATAATAAAGCGTAATTCTGTGCTAGAAACCAATGATCACAAACGAAAGCTTGAGGATAAGAGAAACATCATCAACAACAACAACTATCAGAATAACTACGACAATAACAACCGTAACAATGATTACCACCGACAGCAGAATAGAACACAAGAAACCTTCAGAACTTATACTGCCACCAATAGATATACTGGAAACCTTCCCTTGTGTAAAAGATGTAGACTACATCACACGGGACCTTGCAGAGTCAATTGTCAGGTTTACAACAAGATAGGTCACCAAACCAAGTACTACAAAAACAATAGGGCCACAGGAAAGCATACTTAGAGATAAGCTTGCTTTTCTTCACTTTAGGATTTCTACCCTAGAAACAACTCTTGAGGATATTCAAGTTCATCAGAATCTTCTTTAATCTGAAAACCCCAAGCTTCAATCCTTGTTCTAGAATCCTACTATGAGATACGTAGCATAAGTATCAACTCTTTTGGAATTTCATATGTAAAGTTATCCATGAAATAATAAAGTGATGATTCCATTACATCTTGTTATCTGATGATATCAAAATCTGTCATCGTTTGTCAAATTCCATTAATTCTATTATATTCAACTCTGAATACTCTCCTCATACCTTTGCAACATAAATTTTCATCCTCGATTATATGGGCGTCAGTACAATCAACATCTCAATATTATCTAACCATTCATGATCATATCATTTTCTACACATTACCATATCATGTTTTTATGCTTAGGTAAGACGATTTATGATCATCTTATTGAAATGAATTAGGACACTTCTTCATTTGAATAAGAAAATTTTAAATCTCCGAACTATGAATTTATAAATTCTCAGTTAAAAGGAGTTGGACGCTTCATTTTGTAAGTGACAAATTATAAATAAGTAGGCTTAAGTATATAACACACGTACAAACAAGTTTCTTTTAATCCGTTTGTACAAACAATTCCTTAATCATTATCATTATTACATTCATCATTGGTTGATTTCAAAAATCTGTATCTCACGTGATTAGCAACTCTCTAACAAATTCATAATCATTCCTTGACATCACTCATTTCATGATCTCTATATTCTAAAATTCTCTGTTATATTCTGCAACATAATAACAAGGAAATACACAAGAATCTATACAATGTCAAATGATTTCAATACCACTAGGTATGAAGATTTTAACAAAGACTTGTGATAGCATTCTTATTCGATGTTGACTTTTAAAGGTTAATGAATAACAATTCTTTACGATCAGAATGGTGTAGCAGAAGCATGGTAGGCCCATAACCTACAGGTTCCATAAATCGAAGTATTCCATCCACCTAAGTTCTATCAGGATCTGGAGAAATTCTATTGGCTATCATCAAAAGGTGTGGTCTTGGAAATAAGTAGACGTGTGAAAGGAGGTAATTATAATTATGGTGTACAACATAATTATAAATGCATCACACACATGGACTTGTAACCTTGATTAACCTAACATAAAAATCAAATTCATGCCTAGTACCTACATCTATTCACTATAACTTTTAGTTAAATCTCGGGACCCGATTTCTGTAAGGGGTGGAGACTATAACAACCCAAGAGTTTTCATCAAATGCAAAACTTATTTTACTATTATCACAATTGTACAGGGAAATTTTTCGCTTATTTACATTACTTGCATTGCCAATATCTCAATATACAATATAACTTGCATAATTAAAGTAGACGAGCTCACGCAAACTATCTATGACAATTCTATCTTCATATATGTCAAGCAAACATCATAACATATCAAGTTAATATCATCATATCCTTTTTGCCAAGTACATTATTTCTATAATGTACCATTCTTAACGTTATATCAAAACGGGCTTTAAACCGTTATCGTATACCTCTAAACCCTAATTCTATGAAGGATTAATATATAAAGTGAATGCACAAGCTACTAAAGAATATGTATAAGTAATATAACATCTCAATTGAAATATAAAATCTCTTTAAATCAAAGTACAAGTCATTAAAAGCTCAATGTACAAGTCATTAAGCATGATCTCCAAAATAGCCGTTTTACCTCCATTTTCATTCTAATTTCTTCACCACAACTTTTGTGCAAGCTACTACACTCAATATACAATGTTTAAACCCTAATTAATCTATTCATAAGCTTTCATACATCTTTTTTACACTCAAAACCCTAATTCAAAACCCTAAACCCTAAACCCGAGCTAGTTTTTAAACCATGACCCGTTTCTTCATTTTTACCCAATGTAAACCTAAACCAACACCTAATTAAGTTATAATAACTTCATTTACAAACATTATCAATCATATTCCATCATCATTTCATCATTTTCCATCAACTATATGCAAATCGAATCTAAGAAACCCTAATTGTGCCGTAATTGGAACTTTGACCCGTTTACTCATTTTCTACCCGTTTTAACCCAAACCACCTATCAAATTTTGATTATAATCCTTAATATAAGTCTTAGGATCAGTAACCTATCATTATTAATCAAATGTACATGAATTACAAGCTAGAAAACTCAACCTGAACCCTAATAAGCCCTAAATGTACCCGTATACACTTTTCTTTCATTTTCACCCATTCCAAAGTTCTATATTGCAATCAAGCACCTTGATGACCATGCTACTTCATCCCTAAACTTCTTACAAGCACCTCACACAAATATCTTCATCATTTATACTATAAAACTTGCACATGGTCTCTTGTTTCTTCTTGTTTAAGCTGTGGCATCACAAGGACCATCCAACACCACAAAGCTACTTTCTAGCTCAAACAACACATCACCTAGCTTTTCCTCATCACCCTCTATCCCTTAAACACGTCGCATATCAGATCATAAGCATACCTTGGCCTTTAAGGGTTATTTGCCTATAAATAGAACCATAAACCTTTCATTTCAAAGCATCCCCCGCTTCCTCCTCTATAACCCATCATAGCAGCAATCCTTCGTTCAATATGTATTCTAAGAGATCCTAATAAGTCCCAAGAATATAAGTGAAGAAAAATAAACCAAGAAAAGAAGCCCGGGAGTCATTATTCTAGGGGTAAGAAGCTAAAATCCCAATTTCGACCCGTTTTCAAGCTATAAGCTCAAACCCAGGTTCTGGATATGCTACTTCTTCTCCTACACCCTTATAATGTTCATATGATCCTAAATAAACTCTTGTTAAAGTTTCATAACTCAATTCATGCTCATTTTCCATTTTGATCTAAAACCGTACACCCGAAACCCTAATTTTATGTTTTTCTTAAAACTAAATGTTATAATGGTTAAATACTGCTATAATCTATCCTAACATGCTTAACTAATGTTAAAATAACCACTTTATTGATTATTGAAGGAATTTGAACTTAAAACCCGCGCGTTTACATTTTGAAACCCTAATTTGACCCGTTTTGCTTCCTAGCCTAACGAATCATTAATCTAAACTTTTGTTAAGCTAAAATTTCATATTTTAGCTTATATTAATAGGATATAACCTGTAAATATCTTTTGGAATGTTATAAGTAAGCTTACATGGAAATTCGTACTTGTTTTGTAAACATTATCCATGCAAAAGGGTATATATCGTAACTTTCTGAAATTAATAACTAGAAGGGCTGAATATGTCATTTTATCAAAGTTATAACTATAAGGGTCTATTATGTCACTTTTCAAAGTACAAGGTTTACTTGGTATATCTTTTAAACTTGAAGGACCAAACTCGTAAAAGTGCAAACTCCGAGGGTGTATTTTGCCATTTTTCAAACTCAAGGGTCTAAAATGTAACATTTTGAAAAAGTATAAAAATGTATTCAAAACCTTACCAGACATAACTTTAATTAACGCTTGACGTGCTTAACATTTCCTAATATTGAATAAAACACTTAAAATCGATTATATCATATCACAATACTAGGGAGCTTCATATTAAGGGGTTTCATCTTGGTATTACGTTTTGACTGAGTTGTTGGGTTTACGATTTAAAGTGCCCTAGCTCCTCAAACGTTTACTGAATGACTTCTAAATTATGATGGCCCGAACGGTGATACAATAATTCTAAACTCTCTAATCAAACTCATAAATCTTAGAACCAAAGTTCTAGAGTACAATCTTCCTAAGACTTGACATATTTACTCAGGTTGCGTGACGTGGCTGTTTACTATCATTTTTTTATATCAAAATTCCCTGTTAAGATTGTGATAAGGTCGTCAGCTTTCATTTTAGAATATTTATTACATCTACCTATCAGGTGAAGTTCATAACCTCGCCTTTACTTATTTACATGTTTTATAAACCCGCGAGGGGGATACATGCTTGTTACAAACTCTTTTACATACTCGTTTATCTTATAACAATGTGATTACTTTTCAAGGACTCTCTTTAATGTTTTCATAAGCCCGTGAGGGGAATACATGCTATAAATTACGAATACAAGTGTTTTTACATGTTATATGCTAATCTGATATACCATTACGACTAATGTCTAAGTTACTTTATGCTAAAAGTCCCTCATTATCATGGACCATTAATCACTTGCGAGTGAACGCGAATATTATGGATAGATCTATCGGGATTTACGAATCCTATTTGTGTTAGCCGGATAGGTAACCAAACACACTATATTTGAATTTCATAGGTATATGGCAAGTACCTACACCGAGGGCCATTATCTCTATATATATATCACATCATTTTGGGTATATATATACACTAGTCAGTTTGTGTGCCATGAGCTTAGACCAGACTATACTATACAAGACATGTTAGTTTATGGACGTAAAAATAATAGTTGTGTGTTAGGATCGAACTCAAGATCACGGGATTGCACTCACTACA
>BQNB010183194.1:0-10515 GCA_026074375.1 Tanacetum coccineum | reverse complement strand
CCTTTTGAAATGAAAATTTAGAAAATAATGAAAAATACTCTCTAGCTCCTCTCCTTCATTCCTAAGCTTTCGTATGATTACTACTATGCAAACATGACATATAACAGATGTATTGTGTTTGATTTGTTGTTGTAATCATTGTTGTGA
This sequence comes from Tanacetum coccineum, assembly GCA_026074375.1. Taxonomy (NCBI): domain Eukaryota; kingdom Viridiplantae; phylum Streptophyta; class Magnoliopsida; order Asterales; family Asteraceae; genus Tanacetum; species Tanacetum coccineum. The sequence goes on along the minus strand of BQNB010183194.1, from coordinate 10,368 downwards.
TTTGATTGTTAACGGAGGACAAACAGTGAAATGAATTTATCGTTAAGGGTTATTTGTTGTTACATTAACGGTTGTTAAGGTTCTTATTTAACAAGGACAAACTGTGATAATAGTTTGTCGTTAAAGGTTTTGTTTGACTAGATAACGATCGTTAAAGGATAACTAATGAAGGACTAACGGTGCAATTAAGTTTAACTTGATGGGTATATATCTTACAACTGAGCTAGCGCTTGTATACATGCAAAAACAAGAAACCCTAGAGCACGACTTGGAAAATATCACGTTAGCTTAGTCTTTGAAGCTTAAAAAGCTTGTAGAACATGACTTAAACCGCAACTTTAAGGATCAAAGTTAAACCGCAAGATTGAAACCTTAAATTACATATTTTAAGGATCTTAAATCGAATGAACCTAAAGCGGATAAAGTTAAATCGCATGAACTTGTTCCGCTTGAAGTTAAATCGCTACTTTAAACCATAAGAACCCTAAATCGTTAGTTTAAACCATAAGAATCCTAAATCGCATGACTTATTTTGCTTGTTGTAAACCGCTTGAAGTTAAAACGCTTTATTGCATGATCTTAAATCGCTTGAGTTGTTTCACTTAAAGTTTAAATTGCACGATTCATAAACCTATTAAAGTGCTTGACTTAATTCGAATGTAATCAACCTGTTTCTAAACCGCTTCTTTTATTTCGCACGATTTAAAAAAGTTATATCGCTACTTTAGAAACCTGTTATACCGCAGGAAACTAAATCACTTCTTTTTCAAAAACTGTTAAATCACATGTTAAAAAAATCGTCCTTTGTTCCTTTATGTTTAAACCATAACCTTTTTTAAACCAACGAAACCATGACAAAAACACAAAACCAACAAGTTAAATCATTAATGGTCTAACCTTTTTTCAATAATTTTGATCTAAACATGTTTTAGATTTATACAAACACAAACTTGAAGTGATTTTTTTCTTAAAAGAAACAAGTTGTGTGCTTTTTGCCTAGAAAGTATGGTGTGAAGGTTTTTAGACCCAAAATAAGCGACGAATATGCTAATTAAGCCATGAAAAAATTAAAACAACAATACACACATCTCTAAGGAGCTCTGATACCACTTGTAAGGATGTTTCTTAAATAATATCACACACTAAATAAACTAGAAATAATATGAGGAAAAAGATTTGATGACTAGAATAAGCTAAAGGAAAAGAGGATATTTCTTGATAATAATGATAAGCAAACCAAACACCCTATTCTCTCTAACTTACAAAAACTATATGAGACTGGTGAACCTTAAACCTAAAGTTAGGAGACTTCGATTTATAACATAAGGAACCTTTTACACTTCTCCCTCATGGGCGATGTGGGATAAGTCCCATAATACATGAATTATTATCTTCGGAATCCTGTAATTACTATTCTATCTATTACGAGGTTCGTAAATATAAAATGACTATCACTACATAAAAACAAAGGCTAACACTTACTATATGCACCTTCTTCATATATATAACTACCATCATCTCTTTTCCTATTTTTTGCTATTATCGTTCTTAGTATATATGTGTGCTTATCAACTAACTTTGTTTTGTAGCACAAAACTAACACTTAATGTAGGTTAAGCCTTTGTAATAAATTTGATCCATTGATTAGCTAGAGTTAATATACAAGGGGTGTGATAATCATGGGGGTGCAATGAGCTAGAGGGAGCATGGAGGCAATATGAAAATATGCAGGGACGATAGAGATAATAGGAGAAGGACTTCACTAGGATGATGCAAGATCACCTTTTACCAAGAAAGGGGTTGTAGAAATAAGGAAAATGAAGTATAGTAGAAATCTCGCCTATTGGTATAAAAGGCTTGGAGTGTTCACATTTTTGTTTCCACAAAAGGAGGAGAAGAAGTGTAAATGAGTAACTTTTACATGTTACTATGAGTTACAGTTTACATACTTTGTCATCATCAAAAGGGGGAAGATTGTTAGTGAAAATATTATGATATTTAATCTAGACAATCTCTTTGTGTTTTAGTGATGACAAACATGTAACTTGTAATACATAACGTGGAGTGCGCAAATTACTCATAAACACGAATCATCAACACATACATTTATCAACTTCTCTTGACGTCTCAAGTATGCTTCAATACGTGTTTGAATATGTTTTTTATATTACATTATGATCAAACCGTTTAGCATACTATAAAAAATGTCTAAATAATATTTCGGAGTCACTACATAAAAGTTGACGTAAACATTTCTGTTTAAACATAAGTTTCCACTTGACGTACACTTGATTTACGAACAAAGAAATATCTTTTTTTTATCTTAATGTAACAAATTTTTTTACAAAATTAATTAGACAAACAACAACAACAACAACGATACCTAATCCTGTCTGGGCAGGATATGGGGGAGGTGAAATGTAGAAAGATCATACCCCTACCCATGAGAAGACCCACGGGTAAGGAGACTGCTTCCGAGTAGACCTCCGGCTATGAAAATAGAGAAGAGAGAGCGAAAGAATGCAATATTTTTTATTTTTTATTTTTTTAGTTTTTTTAAAGCATGATAATGCAAGGAAACTAGTTTGTGTGCCCTAGCGTATATCCTTGCCTTGTTGTGTCTTTGTTTTTCCGTTCAAATAAGAAATTTTTTATTAGTAATTATTTGAAATTCAAATCTAGCCATTTCTCTCCTAAAACAGGTCCTATCTTGACCAAATAAATATTTCACCACAAAAATACAAAAACATGAGTGTGTGTCTGGACGGTCCCTTAAATAGGGCGACGGTCCCTTAAATAGGTGACGGTCCCTTAAATATTTAAGGGACCTTCGGTCTATAACAGTCAAATTTTTTTCTATAAATAATGGCTCATTTTCACACTTCAAGAACTAATTTTTCACACATTTAGATTAGTTTTTCCCTTTAGTTTGACACACATTTTCACACCCTTAAAACCATAATTAACCCTTGCTCATAATGTGTATAACTCTCATTTGTTGTAAGCATATTTCTACTTAATGATCCATTCTTGCAATCTTAGAGATCTTGCCATCCTCATCCACCACAAGAGCACACATATGAAGATCCGCAACAAACAAGATTAGTGCTCTTGTTATCTTCATACATTGGAGTCTTCTTGTCCAAAGAAGTCCATCCATATCAAGCTTAAAGTTCTTGATGTCTTAGATTAGGCACTTTTATCCATTTGACTATTATGTATTGGATCACTTTGTATCATCATCATACATCACGTAGAATAGAGATTAAATAGTTTATGTGTTTAGGCCTTAAAACATAATTTTTGTTATGTTGGACCATAAAACATAACAGATTTGGTTGTACCCGAAAAAGAATTTGACATTTAGCTTAGTGTCAAATAACATTGTAAGCGACATATGGGTTTGTTATGTTAGGCCATAAACATAACGGGTTTGGTTACACCCGAAGAAGGACTCGACATTTAGCTTAGTGTCGAAAAATAATGTAAGCGATGTTGTAAGGTTTTCTCTTCTGTGAAGAGAGTTTGTTGACTAGTGAAGTAACTCTCGAGTTAGGTACTCTAGGAGTGGAGTAGCGCAAATAGTAGCTTCATGACTGAACCGCTATAAATTATCGTGTCCGGATTGCGTTTCCTTTTACTTATCGCTTTACATTTATATTTTCATTATCGCTTTATACTCATATTTGCATCATGCTTATGCTTGTTCGGTTGTTGTGTTGATTATGTTTGTGTTGTAGCTTAGTGTTTATATAGCGTTTGTGTTTGTCACATGCTCTACTCTATATAGTTTTTGTAGAACTATTATTTACACTTTTCATATTACGTTACTCATAATCATTGATTTGATACGAAAGATTTATGTTTTTATAATGGAAACATATTCACCTCCTCTACGGTTTCCACAAAAGTTACATATAAATAAGGCATATAATAAATCAAAAAACACAAATATCAGTAGAAAATACCTAATTTTTTGTATAAAGAGAATAAACACACAATACCTTACCTCAACAACTTTCCAAACACATAATCAATATTTAGTCTAATGACGAAATCCAAAGATCACATTCACTGCAAAACAAATATCAAACATCAACACACCGATAACATGTACACAAATCATTAAGTGATATGAATTGCGTTAAAACTAAAACTCAAGCGATTCATGCATGCAAATAAAAGAACACTAATAAAACCTATGCAACAAAAACATGAATTTTCTAAAAATATCCTAAAAAAATAAACATATACAAAAACTAAAATAAACAGGGCTCATAAACATTTATACGAATAAACAACTCGGTCACGACTAATACAAACCTAAAAAACAACAACCATCATTTATAAGAGTAAACAACTCACACTAATAGAAAGCTAACAAAATAATAACACGAAGATTTCAACTAGTAATCTGCATGGAGGTAGCTAAAGGAAAGTAGGTAGACGAAAGAAGTCGAATGAAAAATGTAAAGAAAAAGGGACCGGAATGTATACATTATATATTTGGATTGGATTAAGGTAACAATGTTTAATGGCCTAACAAACAGCCCAATCAACCAAAACAACCTACACACAACACAAAATGACCTCATTAAGTGCAAAACGACCCTCATTTATGGTTATCAAACAAACAACTAATGTGGTCATCATAACCCAGACACTTAAATTGAATTAAAAGAATCGTACATGTCAAAGTACGAAATATTTCACGAGGTTGATAAGGTATGAAAATTGTGTAGCTTTTTGATACCGTAATTCATATTTGGCTAAGCAATGTCAATCATTTATTTAGACGAACTAATGTATGTTACTCCATGTTTACATGTTATATAATATTATGACAAATATTACACAACATTTATGGACTAGCAAGTACCTTTCACGTTAATCACCACACTTCTTAATACTACTAACTGTCGTTTTCGTATAGCCATTGCATCGCGATTCATTGGTACTCTACCATATTTATATGAGATAATACGAGATTAACTTATTCCCTAAAATTTTGGTTATGCGTAAAGTTATTATAACGAAAAATATAATCGAATAACATTAATCGCCAAAGTGTTTATTATAGGGTACTCGTCGCGTCGATGCAACACGCGATTACTGTGCTAGTATATATAACAAATGATTAAATTTAGAAACTTCAAATGAAATAAATGAAGTGCAGAAATCAATAACCCTATTAATTACTCTTTCCATCTCACTATTACTTTCTTTGTCTCAAAATTATTGTCCACTTTTTCTTTTCGGTACGTCCTAATTAATTGTCTACTACTAAAAATAAATAGGGAAATTTGATCTAGATTACCACATTACCTTTATTTGAACTATATTTACCAACTTTAAAAAAAATAGTAATTAATTATTTAATGGTATAACTGATTGTTGTGCCTAATAATGATGCATACTTATGTACCTAATGATTTGATTGGTTGATTAAAAAAATGACTGGTGGAAATTTAGAGAGAGAAAGTGCATAATACACATGTATAAGTGATTTATGCATTAGGCATGTGTTTTAGGTCGAAATAACACTATTCTAGCTGTTATTATGCATACTTATGTACCTAATCATTTGATTGTGCCTAATAATGATGCATATGTACCTAATAATTTGATTACTTAATGGTATAACCGATTGTTGTGCCTAATAATGATGCATACTTATGTACCTAATGATTTGATTTGTTAATTTTAAAAAAATGATTGGTGGAAATTTAAAGATAGAAAGTGCATAATACATATGTACAAGTGATTTATGCATTAGGTATGTATTTAGGCATTTGTTTTAGGTCAAAATGGTATTACTCTAACTGTTATTATGCAAAAAATAAGAGAAAGAAAAGAATAATAATTATGTTTTTTTAAACTATGTGTTCTTTATTGCGGAACAATAATTGTGAAATGGAGGGAATAATATTTACCACTAAAGACAAAATGGAATCAGATGATGCATGTCGTTTCATTATGTTAACTAGTTTCAAGGCCCGCCCGTTGGGCGGGGAGCTTTAAGGTATTCTTGGAAGAAACATATTTATATTTTGATAGTTCGTTATTGTATTTGGTTGTTCCAATTATTCTGTATCATTAGGTAAGTTATGGTCAAATAAATGTAATTAGCAAGAGAATTTATATGAAAATATTGTGAAACATTGATGTAGCAAAGAATAAATATGATATAACATAGTATAATTTGTTATGAGCTAACCTAGTAATAGAAAAAAATAATTAATAATATTTACAAAAATATAGTCATTAAAAAAAGGCAAATGTACATGGCACTTAATACGTGGGTCGAAGATGAAAGGCTTAGTTAGTGTTTAAGTCAAGAATAAAAAAGGCCAGGTTAGTTTATCAAGTTAATGCTTTTAAGACCTTAATGCCTTCGGTTCTTTTTCCCCAATAATGCAAGTATCTATGTTAGGTTCAGACTTTAAATTGAAGACAACGTATGCTAATGTCTATTCTAAACAATCTACCGCATGCAAATTGTTCTAGAACAACCGGACAAAAAAAATTTATAGGTCAACCGCAGTCTGTTAGGAGACAATTTGAAATTTTTACCTTACTTTGACCTGTTGTCCAAACCCTTTGTCATCCCATGTATAGTTGTCACAGACTGTCTTTGCATGATTATAAACCTGTCAAAATGGGTTGATTGGTCTATCCGGTCAAAAGTTGCCTCGCGTCCATTCAAACGCCTACAGTGTACATTATACTGATTTAATAGAAAACATATGAAGTTTCGTAATCTAAGTTACGTAGCCATATTTAATACATCCAACTGTATACACACTTAACAAAACATTCCTAAACCGACCCATTTTGAAACAAACATAAAAATCATTCGTTTGACCTATTACCTAAACTGTAAAATCACACATTTATCACCTCTTACTATTTCATTCTTAGTTCTAATCAGGGTTCTATGGGTTTTGTTGCAGTATGATATGCTCAATTGACCTTCCAATGGCAGCAAGACCCGATAAGCGTTTATTCTTGATTGGAGATGAAGAAGAATATAAAGTAGGTGGTGGGTTGATATCAGAACCAAGAGTTCTTATGGTAAGAGCAATGGCAGCAACTAAGGAGTTTGAAGCTCGTGATTTAAAAGAGGACAAAGAAGATGTGGAAAGAGAACTTGAGGAAGCAGAGAGAAAACACCATGAAGAAGTTGAAAAGCATACAAAACTTGAAAACTAATTGAAACCTTGCACTTTGGTTCAGCCTCATCGCTTGAGCTTCCGCTTAGAAAGAAACCATCCACACTTAAATCCAGCCCATCATCATCACTTCCAGTTTTTGGATTCCCATAAGATAGGCGTATACATTTTAGGCTTTGAACAACAACCAAGTAGATCAGATTGCATTCTCATGCCCATAAGATTGTTTAGTCGAGGTCATATATTTATCATACACAACTAATAGCTGACTGAATTTTGCAAAATAAATTATAAGTAAAAGTGTGAGATACATACTAACCTGTATAATTTGAAAATCTTTCATCACCAAGAACTTCTATGGACTTGTTTTCTGCCATGAAAGGCAAGAAAATAATTCCTGGCTATTAATTATGGGTTGATGATGAAGCAGATCTCTTCCTAAAAAGTAAAAGTAAGAAGTCAATGGTTACAAACGCCAACTATATCTATTATAATAAATAAGTAAACCTAAACACAACTTTTATTTAGAGCACCTCCACCAAGGTACTTATTTGCAAAGTCTACTTCGAGAGCCTTCATCTAATCTTCTAACAATCGTGAACTGCATGCCTATTACAAAAAGAAGATTGCAGTTAGGTATTATGCGATCAATGTAAAACACAACATTAATAAAAAAAATAAAACGCATCTTTTTTAAATGTATAATGCACCTTTCAACCAATAAATATAAGTGAATTCACATACCTTCTTTATGCTCTTCTTTCTCAGCGACTTCTGCAATTGTACCTGTAGGATCGTTATTCCTTAATGAAACACTGATATACTGTCAACTATGCGGAATCTAGTTGGCAGTACTTATGAAGAACACACAACAATTTCTCAAACGATTTCTTTTATAAACCTTTCGAATCTGCCTAAATTGCAGATCCCTAATACAATACTAATAATTCTCAACTTAGTGTTTTTCTATGTTTTTTCTATATTTTCTAATATCTTCCTAGAGATCCTTTTATAAACATAAGGATAACCTCTAGTAGATGTACAGTCCTTGTATATCATAAACACTAATTGATACTTATCACTAATAACTGTTACAAGATAAATGCTAAAACAACCGTTTAAACTTTATAGTTCCTATATCCACGGCAGTACTTCGATCTTTGACTGGCAGTACTTTGACTTTCTATTTAGCAGTACTTTGATCTTTCACTTAGCAGTACTTTGACTTTTTGACTTGTATTTCCCAACAATCCTCCCCTAACTTGAATTCTACTTGCTTGACTTCAAGTTTCTTGATCGTTGGTCTTCTTTGTTAAGCATCAGTCTGTCTTGTCATTTAAGCAGTACTTGCCTTCAATCTTTTTAAGCTTCATCCTTTGAGCAGTATCTTGTACACAATCTGTTTGAGCATCTTGAAATCAAACCTCTTATCTTGAACATATACATTTTTCAAAAATCTTTGTCTTTGCCTCAAACAGATTGTTCTTCTCAGCAACATGTCTTTTCAGCAACATGAATGGATTTGATGAGCCTTTACCAAGTAGCCATTCACTCTTGGGCTAGTCAGTTCTTTGGTACCTAGAAAAGGTAATAATCCATGATGAACTGAAAATCACTTCAACACTCAGAACATGAATCATAGTGTGTTGAGTACTATATGACTTTTGGTAAGTCATTACAACCATAAACGGATTTGATTAGTCTTTACCTGTAGCCGTTTGCTCAGGACTAGTCAACTCTCAGTAATAAAACATTGGTGAGTTGAGGACCATATAGTTTTGAGCAAACTATTAAAGCTATCAACGGATTTGAGTTCTCTTTACCAAAAGCCGTTTGCTTTGGAGTAGCCAATATTTCAGTGCAATACCATGGTGTATTGATCACCATACAATTTTTGGTAAATTGGCAACCATCAACAGATTTGAGATGTCTTTACCAAAACTGTTTGATTTGGACTAGTCAATTCTTATGTTTGTTAGACATGGTGAATTGATTACCATTTGCTGTGTGGTGGTTAACCAACACTCAATCCCTTAAAACAGTTTTATTTTCCTTCAGACATTTGTGCCTTAAACCTTTTTGCACACTCAAAACTTCAAAATATTTCAAAAACAACTTTTTAACTAGCAGTACTTTTAACAAAGTACTGTTTGTTTTAAACTAGCAGTACTTTAAATAAGGTACTGCTTGTTCACAGTTAAGTCTTTTTATCAAAACAAGATATGTTACTTTCAAAGAAAATTTTGATAAATCATACCAGTTGTTTAAGAATCATCACCATCTTCAGTTGTCCATAAAATAAACAGATGTATCAATGTGATAGCTGTTTCACTCTCATCTTCAACTTCCATACCATGATCAATTATTTGATAAAAATCAATGATTTGATAAAAATCAGCATTATGCGCAGTCTTCTCCACACAAGCAATCATATTATGCTTGTTACAGGTGCGAATATTGGCCATTTTGATAGAGAGTAATGTGCGTCGGAGGTTGGATTTACAAACTTTGTGAGTAAAAAGAAATGAAGTGAGAGAAAAATGCAATTCAGTTGAGCATTTATAGGTTGCGATGGGTAACAAAGAAAGTTACCGTTGTAAATACGTTTTTATCTCAAAAACGTACGTTTGACCGTTGACCGAACGTTAGAACAGTACTTAGTTGTCTAAGCAGTACTTTCGAAGATGAGCAGTACTTTGTCTAAGCAGTACTTTCAACCTAAAAAGCTTTACAACTCAAATTTGTCAATCACAACCCTGCAATTTATCAAAATATCTTCTCAAATCATTAAAACTTTGAACAATCGTTCATATCCTCCCCTTAAGCAGAACCATAATGCTTCCAAAGATTCTTCATAACCAGAATAGTACTTTACTTGTAGTCCTCCCCTCAATCGTAGCTATGGGTTCATCATACCAATAGTTACCACCAAAAAGTTAAATCTTGCCAAATCAAAACATGGCCCGACCCATTTGATTTTCTAAACCCTTACACTGTGTTCTCGAGATTAAATTAGAGAAGAAAAGAAAAGAAAGGAATGGGAACAAAAACATATTTGTGTTCTTGAGTTTTATTTTAATAAGAAAGGAAAAGAAAGGGAAGGAAAAGGAAGGAAATTTTGAAGGTTTTTTGTTCTAAATCTTTCCTCCCATATTTGGGCGGATTGGGAAGGAAAGTGTTTATATTGACAAATTTA
>BQNB010183191.1:0-12426 GCA_026074375.1 Tanacetum coccineum | reverse complement strand
CAACAACAACTACCGCAACGATAATAACAACAACTACCGTAACACCAACACCAACAACCGCTACAATAATCACCAACCAAAATAGAATAGAAGACAGGAAACCTTTAGGGCTTATGCTGCCACCCCAAATGAAATAATAGGTATACTGGAAATCGTCCTTTGTGTAAGAAATGCACTCTGCATCACACAGGAACTTGCACTGTTAAGTGTAATACTTGTAACAAGGTAGGCCATCTGACCAAGAACTATAGAAACAAAGGGCCAGCCACTGGAAGTAATCTGCTACTAGTGACAGTTACTTGTCATGCATATGGAGAGAAAAGACATTATGCAAATTAGTGCCGAAAGACCACCAACAACAATGCCCAGGGAAGAGCCTACATGTTGAGGGATAGGAATGCTTACCAAGACCCGAACGTAGTCATGGGTATATTCCTTCTAAACCAACATCCAGCTAGAGTATTATTTTATTCTGGAGCCGATAAAAGCTTCGTATCCATATCTCTTGCCTCTAAGCTAAATATTCTACCCATTACAATAAATACCTTTTACAATATCAAAATGGCTGACGGAAACTTAGTAAGCACAAACACCGTTATTCAGGGTGCAACTCTGACTTTGTTAAACCAACCTTTCAAAATTAATCTTATGTCGATCAAACTCGGTAGTTTCAACATCGTCATTGGTATGGATTGGCTATCCAAGTATCATGCTAGAATTATTTGTGACGAGAAAGTCATCCATATCCAATCAACAGTGAAACTTTGATCATTCGAGGTGACCAAAGTAAAACCCGACTAAGTCTCATATCTTGTATAAAAACCAAAAGATATATATCTCGAGGTTGTCAAGTTTTCGTAATCCAAGTAATGGAAAAGAAGTCATACGAGAAAAGACTAGAAGATATCCCAGTAGTTAGAGAATTCCTAGAAGTTTTTCTTAAAGATCTACCTGGCCTTCCTCTCGTTTGCCAAGTAGAATTCCAAATCGATCTAATTCCAGGAGTGCCACATGTAGCCCGAGCAACTTATAGATTAGCTCCTTCAGAAATGTAGGAACTGTCTAACCAACTTCAAGAGTTAGCAGACCGAGGTTTTATCCGACCAAGTACTTCACTGGTATATGCTTAATTACACATACCATTTTCCATTAAAAACGGGCTTAAATGACTAAAAACGTACCAAAAAATACATTGTATTTGTATGTTTTGCATTTGCATTGTGCAGGAAACGGATATCACACAAAAGGACGAAAAAAACAAAGCCAAAAACGACAAAACCGAGCATGAAATGGAAAAGACAAAGTCAAATCGAAGCCAAAGTCAGTCAAAGTCAATAGGAAAGTCAACCCCGAAAAAGTCAATTGAAGAAAATACAACTTGAGGGATTAAAATTTCCAAACCTCAAGTTGTATTACGAGAATAAAAGACAAGGGCTGAAATTGCATACCGGGTGAAGTATAACTTTAGGGGCCAGTTCTGCCAAACCCCTAAAGTTGTATCATAAAAGGGCGAAGTTTACAATAAAGTTATATGAGATGAGGGGCCAAAGCTGCCAACTCCCCCAAAACCATTTTTTCCCGCCCAACAAAGCCCAGATACAACTCACGGGTGTCTTTCCACCCTTTTACCCTGCAACCTCTACAACCCCTTGGGTAAGACATCTCCCCCTCCTCCACTATCACCACCTCCCCATGTATAATTGCCAAGTTGGCAATCCCACCACTTTCCAAGCTTTTCGATGGCTGTGATTGACTCAAAAGAAGCACAAAAGAAATTCCAGAAATCAAGAAGTATATCTCGAGGGAAGACCAAAAAGATAGTTTCCAACTTGCTAAAACACTAAGCTATGTTGAAGCTCTATTTAGCATTTACCGGAAGGAAACTGACGAATTTGTTGTTTACTATGATGCATCCCATCAAAGGTCTGGGAGTGGTGTTATTTGCAAAGAGGAAGATTATGGATATGCATCCTGACAACTTAAGCCTAATGAAGAAAACTATACCACTCATGATCTTGAATTAGGAGCAGTTGTGTTCCTCTTAAAATTGGCGGCCACTATATGTATGAACCAAATATTTGTGTTATGATTATAAAAAGTCTTCAGCATATCTTGATCAGAAAGAGTTGAACATGAGGCAACGCCGTTGGCTAGAATTGCTTGCAGATTGCGATTGTGAAATTTGCTACCATCCTGGAAAAGTAAATGTCATGGCAGATGCTTAAGCTGAAAGAACGAAATCAAACCACTCTGAGTTAGATCATTAGTTATGACCATTCATCCAAAATTACCCTCACAAATTCTCAAAGCTCAAACTGAAGCACTCAAAGAAGAAAACATCAAGGCTAAAAACTTACGAGGAATGGACAAATCATTTGAAATACGTCCTGATGGAACCCGATGTATCAAGAATCGAAGTTGGTTACCACTCTTTGGTAATCTGAGAGACTTGATCATGCATGAGTCCCATAAATCAAAGTATTCCATTCACCCAGGTTCTGAAAAAAATGTATCAGGATCTAAAGAAACTCTATTGGTGGCCTAACATAAAGGCAATCATCGCTGAATATGTTGGCAAATGTTTGATTGTTTAGATTTAGGCCGAATGTCAATGCCATCCGGCTTACTGGTCAACCGGAGATTCTATGTGGAAGTGGGAGAATAACAATGGATTTATCACAAAATACTCAAAACCTAAAGGACATGCCACAATTGATTATCGATCGCTCACAAATCATACATTTCATCCCTTACCGCGAGACAGATAGTATTGTAAACCCTTACAGTTATATACATTATAGAAATAGCTCCGTAAGGAGTGCAATATCTACATCTTGGATTCGTGATAGTCATTTCACATCCAGATTCTGGCAATCATTACAAAGTGCTTTAGGTACTCAATTAGACATGAGTACGAACATATCATCCCAAAACTGATGGGCAAAGTGAAAGGACCATCCAAACACTTGAAGACATGCTTCGAGCCTGTGTTATAGATTTTGGAAAAGGATGGGAAAAACACTTACCATTAGTAGAATTTTCTTACAATAACAGTTACCATGCCAATATTAAGGCAGCAGTATTTGAGTCACTTTATGGTTGAAAGTGCAGATCACCTGTTTGCTGGGCCAAAGTTGGAGATGTTCAACTTACGGGACCAGAAATAATCCATGAAACCACTGAAAAGATAGTGCAAATTCGAAATGCTTTGATAGTGCAAGAGCCGAAGAGAAGTTATGGACAATGTTAAGACGAAAGCCTTTAGAATTTCAAGTTGGAGATCGTGTTATGTTAAAAGTGTCACCTCGTAAAGGTGTCATCCGATTCGGAAAACGAGGAAAGCTTAACCCTCGGTACATTGGACCTTTCAAAATCCTTAAACGGATTGGCCCAGTGGCATATAAACTTGAGCTTCCTGAAGAGTTAGTAATGTCTACAGTACTTTCCCGTTTCTATTCTAAAGAAATGGCTTATTGACGAAATCCTTTTCATTACAATGAGAGGCTCGGACTCGATGACAAACTCAAACTTTGTGGAAGAACTAGTAGAAATCATGGATCGAGAAGTCAAGCAACTGAAACAAAGTTGTATTCCTATAGTCAAAGTAAGATGGAACTCTAAAAGAGGACCAGAATTTACGTAGGAACGTGAAGATCAAATTCGTACCAAGTAACCACAACTATTTTCAAACATCACTCCGGCATCCAACTAAATCTCAGGACGAGATTTATTTTAAGGGAGGGAGACTATAACAACCTGCAATTTTCATCAATGTAATTATCCATCTATTAAATTAGATGCACTGTAATATCTATATACACATTTTTACATGGAAATTTTTTGCTTTATTCATTATGCAAGTACACGTGCATCTCTAAAGTAAACCGCTCAGCCAACCTCTATCAATGCTCATCTCTTTTTTTTTTTTTTTTCCCTTTTTTTATGATATAATTTACATCATTGTAAACATATTAATATGTTCAAGTCTATATTTAATATCATTTTTACCAAGTGATTATCCATAAAAACAGTACTTTCAAAACATTATATCAAAACAAGCCAATAAACGTTAACAGTTAATCTCAAACCTAATTATATGTAATGTTACACATATAAAAAGAAAGGTTACAAGCTTTAAAGCAGTGTACAAGTACATAGACCAATTTGAATATCTTTTCCCTCCTAAATCAAGTTATAACTTTCTAAAGCTCAATGTACAAGTCAATAATACAAGAAAGTCAAACTAGGTCATTTTACCTCCAAATTCATTCTAGTTTCTTATTACCACTTTAACACAAGGTACAAGCACTTAATGCATGACTTCTAAACCCTAAGTCATCTAAAACCCTAATCTAAAAACCCTAAACTCTAAATGAAACCCTAAAACCCTAATTTCACTTTAAACCTAAAACTAAACCCTAAACCTAAAATTAAACCCTAATCCTTAATCCTAACCCTAATCTTAACACTAAACATTAATCCTAAACCCTAATCTATCACTAATCCTAACCCTAATCTACGTTTTAAAACCCTAAACCCTAAGTCGAACCAAAACCAAACCCGTGACCTATTTTCACTCATTTTGACCCATTTTTAAACCAAGCAAGCTACCTAGCACCACCATGACTTCACCACCATGTCACCAAGTAGCTTACAATTTATTGTGATTATTGATTATCTCAAGGTCTCGGTGCATGAGCTTCGGGCAATAATACTGTTTTCTATAATAATTGTACTCATTGCAATTATTACACTTATGGGTGTATAACAACGTAACCCACTATTGAACTTGTATTCAACTGTTAACTAAACCTATGGCACATTTCCACTCAACTTCGTGCTGATCTTTTTAGCATGTTTATCTTAGGTATTTTGAGCAACTTATGGCACGGAGTGGCATTGGACTTGAAGATGGCTAAACTGTTATCATTCAAACTTTATGTTTTCATTTTGGGACCTCTGTTTGTAAAAACTTTGATGAAATAATGAATGATAACTTATCTTTTAAAAACGTCTCTTTTGAGTCGTTTTCTATGATTATGACTGTTGTACTATGAAATAATACCTCAGATTAGCTTCCGTTGCTATATGTCAAAAATGGGGGTGTTATATCTTTAAACACACAAAGAACTATTAAGAAATCTAGAGAGAGAAAGAGAGTAGGAGGTTGCTTCTAGTGAGAGAAAATGAAAGAGAATGATATCTTACTATGTGAAAATTATGAAACAACCAACACTTTTTCCATAGCATGGAAAGGGTATTTATACATCCATATGGCCAGCTATGAGCTTTGTCCATGGGCTTTTCCTAAGCTAGCCTATCTAATTTCTAAATATTACTTAACGAGCTATCTACTTATATTAATGGAAGTGACCGATACTTTCGTATTCCTAACAAAATATATCTCTGAAACAAACATACATAAACAACAATGTTTACAACTACCTGAAATTACTCCAAAAAACTCTTTTATGTATGAAAATTGGGTTGGCCTTGTTGTCTGGTACATATGCATTACTGCCATGTTGTCTGGTATGTACATATGGTACGTACATATGCATACTATGTCTGGTACGTATGCTCAGATGCGATGCTCGAAAATTGGATTTGCTTAAGACAAAAACTCAACATGTTGATTTCTTGGTCGTACCCGCGAGGATAATGCAACCAACATTTCATCAGATACTTGTTTTCTTTTAACCGAAACATGCTACTTCAAATATGTAGTAACGAAATTATAACAAATGCTTAAAAATTAAAGTCAGTATAACAACGACATGACATTAGACGATGGTACAATGTCAGGAATCGGAAAAAGGAAATACGCATGCAGTGGCTGCGAACTTAGTATGTTACTCGGCCAACATGTATGCAATCTCAGCCTTAATCTAAGCATATCATAATGAATACACCTTCGACAAAAGTAGCTTCCACAACACTTAAAATATACAATAAGCATATACTATGACGTGGCTGGTGAACAACAACCAACCTCAAACAACAAACACATAAGCCAACCGACGTTGAGTATTTATTGCACTGATATGATTAGCATTTATTGACAACACAAGACCTAACAAAGTGGAACAAATAGGTGGGTATGGCACACACGTTAAGGTGGAGAGAGTCGAGAAAAAGAAAGAAAGATGTCAGTCGGTTAGAACAATCGAGAAAGAGGGATAGATGTGAGTGGTAGTTAAACAATGGTAAGGGCTGGAAGATATGGGCCAAAATAAGCCCATAATCACAATGACGCTAATTTTGTCGTCGAACGTAACGCTCTTTAGGATATATAGGTCTATCCCGCTAAGACACGGGTCTAATTTCCCCCATCATCCGATAACTTTTTTAATTTCATAAAAATTGATGCACAAATACGTATTACCTCTAAAAAGAACATGATCAAAATAATTATAAAAGTAATTTAGCGAGCTTTGTTTGTATGAAGATAACAATACCTCTATCGTGTGCATCCTTTTATCTTTCTCGACACAGCTCATTCGATGGCCCGAAATTCCCAGCCATTAACAGACCCGCGTCCATAATCACCATTATTAATTGAAGCAATGATTAACAAAAGGATGAAGCATGAGTTTCTATAAGTGTATCTCTTAAAAAGCCAGATTTGTGATTACCATCAAAAACTGGTTGCAATTCAGGAGGACGATCCTTCCAATATTCATGTTCATGTTACTTGACATTCCTACAGAACACAAAAAAGGGTGAAGAATCCCATCTATGTCATAAATATTGCAATTTTTAAAGTGGCGTACATTCCTACATAATACAAAAAAAGGGTGAAGAATCCCATCCATGTCATAAATATTGCAAATTTTAAAGTGGTGAACTCAATAGAAATGTTTCTTAGTGGCTTTTCCCTTGGATAACATGTATCAGCTTTAAAGCTTTAATCACAGAGGTTCAAGTATATAAAATGAAACCTTTTCCAAAAGCACCTCAAAATAAAGCAAAGAAACTTACCAAGAACGCGTTTGTATCCACTCAAACACTATATTTAATAACTTGTAGGGGCGATCGTTTTATTTCCACTTGATATCGACACAGCTACAATCAGTGACTGTCATGGTTACATAAAATATACAACTTTGAAAGTCAGAATAGAAAAGCGTTTAGCAGCTGCAACTTAATAAAGGGTTGTTTGGATATATCTTTTCGTAGTCTTATTTAACAAAATATGATTAGACCATTAGTAAAAATTGTTCATTTTTGACCCGAACCATTTTCACCCATTATCTTTTGTCGAAACCGAACCAACCCATTAAACGCACCCACTGAACCCACCTAGTGAACTTTGCATACATCAGGTTGTTTAACAGATTTAATGCTTCATGATGTGTACACATCCACACTTCATAGACACATCCAAAAGCTACATACTCTTTACTGCATTGTTTTGGTCTTAAGAAAATACATATCTCATGTTAAGCTTCCCGCTTATTGAGAGGACACTACGTGAAAGATTCATGCCTTTGGTGAAACAGCTTATTTAGATGACGAAATGGTAGTATTAGTTTCAATACTCCAAAACTTAAACACTTTTTTTATAAATTTTTGTGAAGGCGCTGGTACATATTTACTGCTACTTTGGTGTCCCTTTTATGCACCAAGTTTCACCAATAAATCAAAAATTTATATAAAAAAGGGATTTAAGAATACCTTGAAACTGGTTTCAAAAAAACAATGATATGATTTCGGTATGACCAATTGGATTTAACACCACACCGAGGCGGCAAGCCGGGTACGCATCTTCCACCTACCATACTGCAAGCCATAAAAGCACCATCAATCGAGATCAAAGTAAAAACACATAACTAAGTGAGGGAAAACTTACCGTGTGTATTCCAACAGTGATAAAAGAAGTAACAAAGAAATCAAAGAGACTTAATTTTAATCTGTTCACATGATGATAAAAAAACCTAACCATTCAATCCAAAAAAACCCTAGATATTTGTATATAAGCCATAGCCACATCAAACCTCATCATTCCCAAAACTCCCCAATCATACCTTTAATAGAAAAAGCTTTTGATATTTCTAAAAAAGATGTAGCAGCGGCAGCAATCAAACCCAACACATGATGAAGATAGTTGTAAATGGCTGAAATGGGTAGAAGGTGAAAGAAGCATTGAGAGAATCACAGGTACAGCAGACGCAGGCCAGGTATGTTTGGACTGGACTAAAGGGAGCGGATTGGGCCATCAACAGTGGTAAAAATGAATAGTGAAAATCATAGGGATACGATGTCGTTTCAAAGTTTAAATGATTATACATATAATTAGAGTCTATTTTACAAAATTTTATATTATACATTCTAGTATGTCAAATTTATTATGATAAAGATTTTTCTAACTTGTGTCTTAGGGGCACAAGTTAAGCAAAGTTCGCTGCATACGTGTCATTCTCTGAGTGGTCAGTCTGTGGGGCCTGATTTTAAAACCACTTAATAATTGTTGACCATTCAGACGGTGACACACAGACTGTGGACCATTTCTTAACATGTGCTCGTAGGGAACAAATTAGTCTAACCCTTATGATAATAATGTGAATATGAATGAATAATCTTTCACGTCATGAATATATACATTTTTGCAATTATTTAATAAATTAGATATCCTTGTTTCTTTTTTTTTCAACCAACACATAAATTAGATATCCTCCTGCTATTCTTTATTAAACACAAATTCCTTCTATTTTTAACACTAGTTTCAATACCGAGTTATGCTATAACCACATAATTTATACAAAACAAAATTCACAAAAATGATATGGCATGTGGTATTCTCTCTCTATCTTTTTAAATTATCTCATATTTCAAGCGAATAACAATCATGACACCTCATTATATGGATTTTGTTTTGTAAAATGTATGTGCTCTAGCATATTTCTTTAATACACATGCACACACGGGATTTAAACATTAAATTTTAACTAAGTGTTAATTTTGCAAGCTTTCTTATTTTTTATTCTTATTAATTCAGTAATGTGAATAGCGGTTTTTTTCTTATTTAAATAATGTACACAGGTTATATATAAATGCTTCTTACATACTAAACAAAGAAGCTTTTCATCTTTTTTGTCAATTAGATTATTGTGTGTTAATAATAATTTAGCTGCATTTAATATTAAAACCCATGTACGCATGTGATAAATTTATAAAATGAAATAATAATGAGTCCTTATTGAACGCATGTGATAAACTTTATCTGTTTTTGTACGTTTTATTCCGTTTTTGTATGTTTTCATCCGTTTTTGTATGTTTTTTTTCCTTTTTTTGTTTTTGTCCCTTTTTACGATTTCTTACGTTTTTATATATTTTAATAAGGGATTTCTTAGTTTTGGTACGTTTTATATGTTTTCATCCGTTTTGGTACATTTTTTTGTTTTTGTACTTTTTTTTCGTTTTTGTACGTTTTCTTACGTTTTTGTTCGTCTTGGTACGTTTTCATACGTTTTTTTTGTTTTTGTACGAAGACGTGAAAAAAAACGTAGGAAAGCGTAAAAAAGTTTCATACGTTTTTATAAAATTTTCCTACATTTGTATACTCGTTTAATCCGTTTGTACGTTTTTGTCTCGTTTTACCCGCTAGTTTGTTTTTTTAATGTTTTTGGCTTTTTTCCATTTTTGGCTTTTTTTTTCTATGTTTTGTCCGTTTTTTTAGCCACAACACACGCGTTCTGAACACTGTGATAGAAATGGAACAAAATGGGAAAAATAAACATTATTTTTTTTAAAAACGTTAAAAAGATACAAAACGGATAAAAAACACCGATGAAAGGTATGAACTACATTGCATAAACATACATAAACGTATAAAAACATTCAAAAATGTACCAAAACGAATAAAAACGTATAAATCAGAAAAAAAGGACAAAAACAGAAAAAAAAGGAAGCAAAACATATAAAACTTATAAAAACGGAATAAAACGGAATAAAACGTATAAATATGTATCAAAACGTAGGAAAACGTATGAAAACGTATGAAAACAAGAGAAAATGCACGAAAACATTTGAAAACGTACAAAACGGAAAATAACGTACAAAAACGGATAAAAACTAATGAAAACATAAAAAACAGACAAAAACGGCTAGTAATAATAATATTTAAAAACAAAAAAATAAAAAATAAAAAAAAGGGTTCACCATACATCACTGTGGAAGGAAAAAGACAACAATGCCCTTCCTGTTAGACCCTCGTTAGTACTTAGCGGGAAAAAATTTTGCACCGTTCGTCCTCAGGGATGTATGGTGCTTCATTTTACTAACGGATGGATGAAAATTGGGCGAAGTTTAGGCCAGGGACATGTGACGGTCTTTTGGCAAACCACAATGATGTATTATGCAGTTTACTTATTTATTTATATACACAATAATTCGTGTTTTCATTTAGATATTAATTAATATTTGCAGATTATATGTTGTATTTTTTAAAACACATATTTGTTGTATTTTTAAAATATAAGTCTTGTGGTACAAAGTTAAAAGGGTTATTTGTTTATTTTTTGTAGTTATTAAAAAACATGTAAACTTATAAATTACATATAACTCTATATTATTTATTTAAAATTCAACCACTAACGTTTTATTAATTACCACCTCTTTTTTTTTTAAATTTTGTTTTCACAAATTCGACACATAAATTTTTATGTGTTTTTTTTCGCCGCCAATTTCTTCCATCAAAATTTCTAATTGTGACAAAATTAGATTTAATTTTAACTTCTTTAACCAATCAAATCGCACGATTTTGCCTACGTGTCAAAATTAAACATTTTGATTGGGCTAATTTTTTTCTATACGATCAAATCTAATAAAAAACTCTAAAGCACACTGTTCTTGCTGCTAAGAAACATGGCGGATTGGGTGTTTCTAGTTTTTACGCTCTCAATCGTGCCCTCCTTTTCAAGTGGGTTTGGCGTTTTCTTTCTCAAGATAATTCTTTATAGTATAGGGTTATATCTGCTATTCATGGAGTGAACTGTTAACATCTCGCTGCTTATAATTCGACTTGGAGTACCATCATCAAAGAAATAAATTTTCTAAAAGACAAAGGCATCGATCTCATTGCTCATTGTAAAATTCGTGTGGGTAAATGGCATTCCGGAACAAGTTTTTGGAATGAACTCTTTGGATGGCGAATCGATTCTAAGCTCATTTCCTCGGCTTTATGCTTTGGAAGATAATAAAGATTCCTCGGTAGCTGACAAGATTAATGATTCAATTACTTCTTCGTTTCGTCGTTTTGTCCGTGGAGGTGTGGAGTCTTTTCAGCTTGATCATCTTAAAGTCTTGCTGGAACCGGTTATTTTATCTAATATGGAGGATAGGTGGTATTGGGATTTAAATAGCGATGGTGTTTTTTGAGTTAAAGATGCTCGGAATTTGATTGACGAGTTCTTTCTTTCCTAAGGGGTAAGACTAACTCCGATGGGGTTAAGAGTGTTCCGATTAAGGTAAATGTCTTTGCTTGGAAACTTTTTCTTGATCGCCTTCCTACTAGATTGAATTTGGCTCGTAGGAATGTTTATGTCCCTTCGTTAGATTGTCCGTTGTGTGATCAAGGGGAAGAGGATACTTCTCACTTATTCTTCGGTTGCTCCGCGGCCAAGGAGGTGATGAAGTTAATTTGTCGATGGTGGGATTTGGATTATCAGCTTGTTGAGTCGTACGAGGGAATGGTTTGCTTGGTTCAAATCTATTCGTCTTGAAGCCAAATCTAAAGATGTGCTTGAAGGTGTGTTTTTTGTTTCCTGGTGGAGTGTTTGGTTTTATAGGAACCAACTCCTTTTCGTGGATGCTAGTCCCCGGAAAAATTCTATTTTTGATGATATTACTTTACGTTCTTATAATTGGTGTTTAGCTAGAGGAAATAGTACTTTGAGTTGGGTTAGTTGGCTTCAACACCCTCATTTGATTCCTTTGTAATTTTCTAGCTCCTTGCTAGTGTTCTAATAAAGTTGCCGTTCAAAAAAAAATATAAAAAAAATTATCATCATCAACCAATTTTTGAAGTTGATGAATCTATTCATCCATCTTATCCGTCTCATCCATCTTTCGTCAACTCTATCGAATCATCACTTTTGAACATGAGATAACTGTCAACCGAGATTCTCTCCCGTTGCTACTTTTGTTGCCACAAAAAGTCAAAGTTTCATTCCCATAGTGTTGATACAAAAGTTGGATGTACCTAGATCAGGCCCGAATTAGGTATAATTCGGGTTGCTTGGCTCCGGCTCTTGCACCAAGTGAATTCTGAATGTGAGGCCTGCGCACTAAGAGAGAAAGCACCGGTAGGCCTACCGTTGGATTTGTCTCCCACGATAAACCTCGGGCGTGAGAGTAAGTAATCGGTTTATGGTTATAATCGGTGATTATTGGTGTGGAGAGTGTTTAGGGTTCTTAGAGCGTAGA
>BQNB010183189.1:0-12426 GCA_026074375.1 Tanacetum coccineum | reverse complement strand
AAGGGGTTGCAGAATTAAAAAGAAAAGTTAAGATAAAGGGTGAAAAGAAAGAAGCCCTCCTTACACTTAGGCAGAAACCAGGTCAATACATCTGCTGTCAAGAATCACAAAGATAATTGTTGACATTGAAGACTGACATCATGGACCCCGTGATGCAATGCACAACCCTCCCTAGCCACTCAGAATCTCTCAAAAGATTTTTGTTTCATTTCTCATGAAGATTACACGCATTTCTATCAACTTTCTCACTCCAAGTTAGTTGGTATTGAAAAGGTGGCAGTCTACTCCAGCCTCTGATCACTAAAACCAATGTGTACATTGAGTCTAGAGCCAAAAGATCATCCATAAGTATCATTAGGACACTTGTCAAAATTATGCTTGCTAAGTCACACAATGTGAATAACAAGATATATATTAAGAGTCCTACGCATTATCCTTGTGATTTTGCCAGAACATCCTAGTGATATCTCCTGCTTATGAGCCAACATCAAACAAGCTCATGGTAGGTGACTTATGCGATTCTATATGAATCAAACTTGTGACAACTAGAAAGAAACAATGGCGTGATTCTATAAGAATTAAACTTGTTTCAAGTTATGAATTGATGATTGATGATGAATTTTGAAATGATTACTGGTATGTGCTTAATTACACATACCATTTTCCATTCTAAACAAACTTAAATGACAAAAAACGTACCAAAAATACATTGTATTTGTATGTTTTCACTTATCTTGTGCAGGAAACGGATATCCGAGAAAAGGACAAAAAATCAATCAAAAACGGACAAAACCGAGCACGAAATGAAAAAGCATGGAAAAGCCAAAGTCAAGTCAAAGTCAAAAAGTCAACCAAGAAAAGTCAAAGGTCAAAGCCGAAGCCAAAACCGAGGAAACACTTAATGGGCCCACCCGCACCCATTTAATGGGTCGGGTCAGCCCATTAAGTTGTTATATGAAGACCAAATCCAAGAAAAGGCCCAATTCTCTTTTATACCTAAGCCGGTCCAAAACAGTGTTACTAGGCCCAAACTCTTTTAACCCTGTTAACAGCCCAACCCTTTATGAGATAACCCTATTAGTCCCTTTAAGGACCTTTCGTGTAAACAAAACATACACAATGGAGGACCAATGTTGCCAAGTCCTCAAAATCTTTTATCACTTTAGGGACTACACTTGTAATACAACATATAACATTGAGGGGCCTTTTCTGCCATTTCCACCAAAACTTTTACCCTGCATAAAACAAAAAAACAGAGTAACTAAACACTTCCCGCCAAAACCCCCTAGTACTATTCATTGTCGTTTTTACTTACACCCTGCAACAAAACTCCAAAACCCTCACTATCCCATCTCACCCCACTCCACAAACTGCCAATTGCCACTTTGGCAATCCCTAACCACCCCATTGGACAAGAAATGAAGGGTCACGATGAGATACCTTGGGGACAAAGAAAATTCAAGGGTTTTGATGAAGCTTGGGACCTCTCTCACACAACAAAAATAGCAGCTAAAGCTCTAAAAAAAGCATAAGAGAAGACTAGAGTACTTAGTATAAAAGAGACATTTGTAGTTCATATGTCGGGGTCGAATTTTGTTAAAAGTCAAAAGCTTGTAATCAAAAATTTATACCATTTTAATTACTGTCTTTTTAATTAGTTGTCATTTAAATATCTTGTCATTTAAATTTATGCATTGTAATTTCCTTTAAGTTAATGAAAATTTAAAGTTTTCCTTTAATTCTTGTCATTTTAATACTTGTCTTTTAAACAATTGTTTGTAAGCTCTTGTATAAGCTTTTAAGTCATTAAAAGCTTATATAAGCTCTTGTTTAATTTTCTATCATAAAAAAAATCACAAAAAGAAATCTTTCAAGAAAAGCTAGGAGCAAGGTTAATTCTGGATGGCCTTGGGTTTAGAGCTTCATGGGAAGCTATAGGAAAGTTTAATAAGCTGTTGAGAGCTTATTGTCTTGCCAAAAAGCTAAGGACCTTTGTAAGTTCACTTTTTCCATTTTTGCTTATTTACTGTAGCAGTGCTTATTGTTGCTTATTTTCTTGCTTATTTACTGTTGTTTATGCTTATTTGAATTTGTTTAATGCTTATTTGTCCTTAGTTTGAGTTTTACTTTAAAACTGCCATTTTTGCCTTTTATACTGCTTATTTCTTATCTGCTTAATTTACTGCTTATTTGTTGTTTCATTTTGCTTATCTTAGCTTTACATTGCATGTGTAATATCTGTTTTTCAAAAACCTTGATTAAAACTCTCTAAATCAGTTTTAAAATAGAAATTGATAAGTTAAAGGGGTGTTTGGGTCAAAGGTGAAAGTGGGTCATTTTGGTATAAAACCTATTGGGTCACCTTGTTTTTCTTTAACAAGCATTTTTTAGTTGATTTCAATCTATTTTTCATAGTTTTTAAGTCATTGACTTTGTTTTTAAGCTTTTCTAAAAGCTCCTTTGAAACTGTAGGTCAAAATAAGTTTTAAATAGCTTATTTGACCAAGGCCTGTCTAAAAGCTTTTGAGACTTGTTTTTGAGTTGTTTTAGTTGGTATAATGCAGTAGTGTAAAGCTCTTTTGGTTACTTTAGTTTTACAAAAATCTGTCAAAGATTTCCAAGTAAATTTTCAGTTTCAAAAGTAGCTTTTTCATTTTAAAATTTCAGCTACTTATAAGTGTTTTTAGATTGTGAAAATTTTGAGCATAAGCTCACTTGGAGTCATATTCAATCTGTTTTGGCTTAGTTTTCAGTTTAGAGCTTATTTTAGAGCTCATTTTTAAGTCTGCTTTTTGCCATTTATTTTTAAGAAAACCAAAAAAATAACAACCTTTGTGAACTACATTTTTCCAGCAGTTTTCTAACTGCTTATTTAAGGTTCAAATCTTGTTTTCTTTGCAATTTCTTATAGCCTATAAGCTAATCTTTGAGATAGTTTAAGTTCCATACCCAAAGGGTCATTCTAAGTGGCATAAAAATAAGCCCCAAAGAGTGCCCCTTGGCTGTTTGTATGCAGTTTGTCCCCCTTAGCTTATTTGCTTTTTCTGCCTATTTTAGCTTATTGCCCTTGCTTAATTTTGTTTGCTCTTGCTTATTAGGTATAGGAAACCTTCTGTTTTTGCTTATTTAGTTAGCCTCTAGCTTATTTGCCCATTAGTAGCCTAACAGTTTAGCTATAGCTCTTAGTGTAAAAAAAATTAGTTAAGTCTGCCAGCTTTTCCTAGCTTTTTCCAGCTTATTTTTTATTTTCTCAAAAAGTCACTTTTTTTAAAGTTTCATATTTTTGTCTGTTTTAATAGTTTTTAAAAAGAAAAAAAAGTTTTACCAAAAAGGGAGGCCAAGGATTCGAACCCTGGACCTCCCCTTTTACACATACACGTCCCATACTCCCACACACTTAACCAACGACACCAGTAGGGCTATCTGTTAGCCCTACTCACCTTTTAATTCTTATACTCATTTTTCCCTATTTACTTTTCAGCCAACTTTAGCTTATTTCTAGCTTATTTTTAAGTTGTTTTTCAAAATTTATATTTTTCTTGCATTCAGCATAGCTTAAAGTATTTTTCACATTTTTTTTAGATTTTTCCCATTTTGTTTACTATTTTTAATCATTTAATTTCTTTAAAACTGTTTTAAATTCATAAAAAAATAAATAAAAATCAAAAAAATATAAATTTTTTTAAAGAATTTTCTTTTATCATATTGCACTTAGGAAAATTAAATTTGCACTCGTAGGGTTATTTTTGTAAAAATTTAGTTTTTAAAGAACGGGTTTAAGTCCCGGTTCTCGTTTTTAGGATTTAATCACTTTTTAGCTTTCGTTTTTAGGTTTCCCGTAATCGTTTTTGAATTTTAATTGTAGAATTAGTTTCCAAAACCAAAAAACCCTTAACCATTCAAACACGCGATCACAAACGTAACTCGGTTTTCAATTTGCACCTCGTTGGGAGAACGACCCGGGTAGATTTTTGAAGGATTTTGTTTTGGATAGAAACGAATCTTTTAAAAGCCTCTCGGAATACTTTACCGTTGATTTAGCCTTATTATTTATATATTTATTATATAATTAAAAAGGTTGAGTTTAAACCTACAATCAGTATGAATGTCGGTCGAGTATGAGCATGCGGCTATGAATCTGACTCGTCCACGTCTAGTTGCTGCCATCATCGGGAATACCTGCAGGTTTAGGTTAGTGATAATCAACAGATATGGATGAAAGTGTCTTTGTCACTTCGTCGAATACGGTTGCAATAACCACGGTTCCCCGTTGATCAGTATAAATACTGCCTGTGATCAGATAGAATTCTGAAGAATCTTCTTGACAAGGTTTCGCAGCTGTACTAGCCGTTCTCATTACCGAAACGTCTCAAAGCAAACATCACGGTACGAGTGAGCCAGCGAGTTACTATCTCGCCGATTGAAATAAAAATTGATTTGAAAATCAATCGACGTGTCACTTGCTAAAGTGTTTTTGCAACACATCGAGAGATTTAAGCATTTCAAAGTTCATCAATCGTCAATTCATATCCTGGAACAAGTTTGATTTATATAGAATCACACCATCGTTTCTTTCCAGTTGTCACAAGTTTGATTCGTATAGAATCGCACAAGTCGCCTACCATGAGCTTGTTTGATGTTGGATCAAGCAGGATTTCCATCTTCACTGTGAATACTTAAGTATCACTCGGATGTTCTGGCAAAATCACAAGATAATGCGTAGGACTCTTTATATATTTCTTGTTATACACATTGTGTGACTTAGCAAGCATAATTTTGAGAAGTGTCTTAATGAGATTTATGGATGATCTCTTTTGGCTCTTGACTCAATAGTGCACTTTGGTTTTAGTAATCGGAGGCTGGAGCAGACTGCCACCTTTTCAATACCAACTAACTCGGAGTGAGAAAGTTGATAGAAATACGTGTAATCTCTATGAGAAATGAAATAAAAATCTTTTGAGAGATTCTGAGTGGCTAGGGAGGGTTGTGCATTGCATCACTGGGTCCCTGATGTCAAACTTCAATGTCAGCAATCATCTTTGTGATTCTCGACAACAGATGTATTGACCTGGTTTTGCCTAAGTGTAAGGAGGGCTTCTTTCTTTTCACCCTTTATCTTAACTTTTCTTTTTAATTCTTCAATCCCTTCAGCGCTTACCGAGACTTCATAACTAGTACCTTGTTGGGTTTATTCCAGTACTAGCTCCATCTCAGTCGGCACTCTTCCCTTATTCTCACTTTTACTCCTTTTTTCAATACTACGGAAGACTAATTACACTAATAGTGGGAAGCTGTCCCTGGTAGCTGATCTCGGTTGTCTGTTCTAGATCATAGGAATGATATATGCTTAAACTGTTAACTCCACCTATTTATAACTCCAGATGTAGTAATTTAATGGTCAGTCTTTGTGATTTCCATATTTCCAGCCACATTTCACATTACCATTGCTGCTTGCCCTCTTTATATTGTGCAGCGATTATTGATAAGAGTTTTGCACTCATACAGTCAATATGATGGGTAAATAGAACATATACATCCTTAAATAGATCTCTAAAAAATATCACAGTTTTATACTTAGGCACCTATTTTTATATCACATTTCATCTCTCCCTCATCAAGCTCATTTGATAAAGTACTTCATGATATTTTGCGATGAGTCAATTTGATTCAATATAGTAACTACTGTTCGAGGGGATAAAGGAATATGTTGCAATTATTTTTGTACAATAAGCGAATAGAGTAACAATTAGGATTAAATCTATCTTTTTTTAATGTTCTCCGCCTAAAAAATCACATTATTAGCCATATATTTTAATCACATTCTCTCCCCTCATCAAAAATATTAAGTCTCTTGATATTTTGGATATCAATTGATTCAAATATAACTACTTTCGAGGAAAGAATGTTCAATTATTAACAAGCCGCAATAGGAACATATTAATGCTCTCCCTCAATTTTTAGGGTAATTATATGGTGTTTGAATACGTTAATTTGAAATTTTTTGAATTTACTAAGAAATTTTTGAAAATTCATACTCAAACACTATATAAGCCTAATTATAGTCTACACTACTTATATACATATTCACAAGATTTATTATATACGAGAAATTGACCTGAAATTTGTTGAGACAGAATATGACAAAGTCATATTGTCCTTTCTAGTAGCCTGAGATCTTTCCTGTATATCCTTCCACTAACGAACATCTCTAAATTCCGCATCAACCTCCTCTGATAAAGCTGCTTGTCTATATCCTGAACCATAACCCGAGCCCTTTTCTTGTCTAAGTTACTCCATTTCCTCATTGGCAGATATTCCATTCTTATCCCCGCAGCAATGTCGTGAAGAGTAATTCGAACATCATTAAGCGTGCCATCACTGAACTTGTGGAGTTCATCAGTTCGCATTAATCTCTTCCTCTTGAACTGATCCACGTATATTATTCCATAAAGGTCTAAGTGTGAAGTGTATGCGGTTTTGTTCCTGATATTTGGTCTGTATGTGTCGGGTTTAGTGAGGTTGAGCTTCTTTTGGTAACTTTTGACAACTAATTGAAGATCTTCCACCCGCCTTTGAATGACAATCTGTCTTTTGAACATACGCAATGCCACATTCAAATAATACCGTTCGTTGATTGTGAGATTGGTCAGCTTTTGTTGAACGAGTAGAAGTAACATGTCTTTAATGTCTTGTAGACGTAGTCTTTTGAAATCACATTCTTTAAACGTATAAAACTACTGATCATCTTGACAAACTTCAATCTCTTCCAGGTGACCGTAGTCATACTTCTTCATGATTGTAAGTCTTGTAACTACAATGATTCTTCTTTTGGAGTAAACATCTTTAGACGAAGTCAGGTTACTTGCATATCCGTAGAAGCTTTGGCGTTTGGGACCCCAGTGTGAAGTGCCATAGAAGCATGTTGATCATATTTTACCACCACAGGACTCCATAATTCTTAAATCAATTCTTTGATCCATTTGAGTTCATAAGTAGCAGCCTTTGTCTTCGTCACAGAAGTTGAGTATCGTCTGCTTAAGTCTCCACTCTTCAGATATTCCAGATCTTTATTGATAAAGTACTCCTTAGGGATAATTTGACGTCCTCGATGATCTTGAATTAACAGAAGAGGCTTTCTTAGATCGAACGGATACGGTTTGTTTTTGGGGTTATGCCAGTCAAGATGTTCAGTTGTTGCTTTGGAACACTTTTCACGATGGTACTCTAATTCCGTAATACTCTTGCAAGTGCCTTTGAGCAGGTTGAATGCCGGTCCAACCAGAATTTCTTGAGTTAGATTTAGAATTTTGAGCCAATTCATGACAAATGCAGAGAAATCAAATGAAGTATCATTGAACTCATCAAATAAAGTGTGAGGTTCTTCAGCAAGTGCATCTTGACTTATCCAGGTCTGAGGTGGTTGAAAGTCAACTTGACGTCTCTTACTCCAATCAAGATCAGGAGTTGAAGGTCGTTCGGGTTTCTTGAACCAGTCAGCTTTGGTAACCTCCTTGTCAGCGGGTTGTTCATCGTTGTCCCCCATGACGAACTCTTGATCTTGTTGCATGCCTGAGTCTTCAACAGTGTGACTTGGCTCCTCTACTTAGGCAGACTTGCCAGAAAACTTATGATGGGAAGTGTCTTTGGAGGTGCTTGAGGACTTCTTTTCTTTAGACCTTGAATCTTTGGCGGTCTCAACATCTTTACCAGATTTCCTTCTTTTCGTCCCTCAGTTTGATCCAGCGGAGGGGTCTTCATCCTTGTCTTGATCATCTCGTCCTCTTTTTAGTAAGACAACATCACCATATGAGGTAATGATGTCTTTGTCAGAGTTGTATGATTTGACCAATGCATTGTAGAGATTCTTCTAATTGTCTGATCTGTTTATCGATTTGTTGGTCTCCATTTTGCCAATAAGAATCTTCTTCAGTTCAAATTCTGACAGTGAAGCTGTAATTGCTTAAGCTTTCTGAGGTTGATTAGTTGATCTAACTAATACTTTAGCTCCCAGAGATTCGGTTACATACTTCTCAATCTTTAGCATGATCTTGGAGACTTAAGCTTTAACTTGATCCTTGATTATTTTCTTCATGGTCAAGTCTACCTGATTGAGAAATTCTTGATTCTCGGCTTAAGCTTCTTCTCTGAGCTTTTTTGTTTGCAGTTGAACAGCCACATCTACTGCTTCTTTCATCTTGGAAGCAATGTACGAATCAGCAATGACTGGAATTGAAGAGACAGCTTCAGCAAATTGATTTGTTTGCTTTAACTCAGATAATTCAGATTCTATTGCGGATACCCTTTGATCAAACTTGAATACGAATGTAAAGTTAGGAATTTCTGGTAAAGTCACTGTTAGATTTGTGGAAGTTGTTGTTGTGAAAGTTGTTGGTGTTGGTGTTGGTGTTGCTTCATGTTGTAGAGGATGGAGGAAAGGAGGTGGTACATGAACAGTTGTAGTGAAGCTTGATGTGATTTCAGGAATTACTGTTGCATGTTGAGTTGTTGTGTCCATCAAGGAAGCAATCTCATTATCAGCGAGAGATGGATTATCAAGATTTAAGAGCTTGCTTGTAAAGTCAGATGAAACAGAAGAGCTTTGTACAGGTTCATCGGCCTTTTGTACGTCAAGGACCAGAGTAAGAGTCACATGAGCGTCTTCTTCTTCTTGCTCAAATCCTAATTCTTGAGAAACATTTTGATGTTTTGAAGCTCCTTGATCAGCATCGGTCATCTCAGTATCATCATTTCCCAAATTCACATTTACATCATCATATAGCTCCTTAATAACCTCATCATCTTCTTCATCATCCATTATTTCTTCATCATCAAGGTTTTCTCCATCATCTTCTTCATAGAATTCATCATCATATTCTTCTTCTTCATGTTCAGTCTGATCTACATTAGTCAGTTTTGGATCAAGAATCGCATCTCTATCAGATTCTGTTCTTTCGTCATCACTGTCATCATCATGATCATCACTCTCACCATCATCATCATTATCACCATCATCATCATTATCATCTTCGTCTTCAGTATTTCCCCAAGACTCTTTATCACTTTCAGATTCGTATGGAGGTACATCGAGAACCCCTAGTATAGTACCAGTTCCTTCATCTGTACCAGAAGTCTTTTGTTGTTGATCATAAGGAACCTTTGACTGAGTGTAAACTCCATCACCAGAGCCACTTGCTTATGATACGTGAAAGTATTTCTTGCTTCTCTTGGTAACCAGCTTAATTTGTTCAGCTTTAGTTAATGAAACCTCAGATAATACATCTAAACCTTTTGCTTTTGTCTTCTTTGCAGGTTGCTTCTTTTTGTCAGGTTTAGTCACCTTAGCTTTTGACTTGAGTCTGGTACCTTTAGTAGCTTGAACAGAATTCTTCTTGAGAGATGTGTCTGAATCATCTTTCTTTCGAATATACTTTGGTTTTGGAGCCTTCTCTCCAGAAGCAAAAGCATAGTATGTCTGGTAAGCTTTGGATTCCAACATTGCTTGATTTGTTAATTCCGTTGGAAGAATGGTACCATATACCTGAGTATCTTCATGTCTGGAGATACATCTCATAGAAGTAAACAGGGTATCATCTCGAGCAGTGTGCCAAAACATCTTGTTTCTCCTTGAAATAGACGGATCCTTTGACATGAAGTAATCAATGATGATCTTTGTGAATCTGGGATATGACATCTTGTTTGTCTTCTTAGCATCTTTGTACTCAATCTGGAACAGTAAGTCTTCCCAGAGTAGATACACATAATCAATATTCTTCTTATGGAACATACCCTAGAGAATTTGAGCACGGGACAGACGAATCTTGTCCATTCTAGTTTCTTTACCACTTAAGCACTTGTTGATGACAGTAGCAAATGCTCTCCATGGTTGATGCAAGTAGTCAACATTCACATCAGTGAGATAGGTGATGTCTCCAGTGTGCCCAAGATCTCTTATGAAAGAGAGAATGTCTTGTTCCAGTGGGAGGTCTTCAAAGACTTGTCCTGGAATTTTAGGACAAAACTAGAGAATGTCTCTGAATATATCAACATCGAGAGAGACTTTCTTCTTGTTAATAGTGAATCTGATGGATGACCTATGAACAGAAACTGTAGCCCAAAATTCTTGCATGTAAATAGCAGGAACATCTGCAGTGATCAGGAATGCACGGTAGAATGGAGTGAGAGCGAGAGCATCCAACACCACTTGAAATGTAGCTTCTTTTGGCTTGATGTCAGTCTTGAGTCTCATGTTGCATTTCCCGAACTCAAGACGGTCAGTAGGGCAACAAAAATGATCATCAAGGCTTTCTGTTATGCCTTGAGTAGGATTCATTTCTACTAAGAGTTTGACCAATACAGTTTATATATATAACCAATTTTATATATGAAACAATATACGGCCCTTTGAATACTTAAGCTTGATCCATGTTGTGACATCATTTAAATGATTAGGCTCATTAAGGCATTTAGCAATATTAAATTAGATCTAATCATCTGAAGGGTAACTTAATTATGCATAACGTGAAAGGCATTACAACAACTGAATTAGTGTTTTTGGGAATCCTATTCAAACTAACTTGTAGAGAATAAGGTAACCTAAGACATGTTCAGATATCCTTGTTGAACCTTGTTATATAGCCTACTTAACTTGATTAGATTGCCTAATTAACCAATTTTAATTAGCTACCTAACTTGAGTTGAAAATTGCCTTTAGAAAAATTCAATCTTAAAATTCCTTAAACCATTGCTAAATCGCCTCTTTAATCATGTTGTTAATTCGCCTCCATAATCATGTTGTTAACTCTCCAACTAAAGATGTTGTTAACTCGCCTCCTATTAGGAATTGCTAAATCGCCTCCACTATGGACTTGTTAAATCGCTTTGTGAAGCAGGTTGTTAACTGGCCTCCTAAAGGTATTTGTTAAATCGCTTCCTAAGGGCTTGTTGTTAACTCGTCTTTAAAGGGGTGTTGATAACTCGCCTTCTAAAGGGAGTTGTTAACTCGCCCCGTGAAGGTGTTGTTAACTCGCCTTCTGAAGGGAGTTGTTAACTCGCCTTCTGAAGGCGTTGTTAACTCGCCTTACACAGGAAGTTGATAACTCGCCTTCACAGGCACTTAATACCACAAACATAATTTTTTTATGAATCAAGGCTTGTTCAAATAGCATCCTTAGCAGAAGAATAACACTTAAGATTAACTTTAACAACAATTTTGCCACAGAATCAACAAGAATGAACAAAAATGAGTACATTTATTCATTTCAAATCATGCATACAAGAAACAACAAACAAGACATGCCTTTTATGGCTTAAACACATTTAGGGATAGGGGTATCAACATTCTAGCACAAAACCCACAAGCTTATCTCACTAACACTCTAAAACCTAAATTTTCGCAACCAAAATCAAGCATAGCACATTCATACGTTAACTAAATATAAAACTGGTTTAAACGAGTGTTCTACACTCCTAAGCAAGCAAAACCCCCCACTCAATTTGGGTTTTTACCCAGTTTTGATTTTGATTAACCCTAATTCGATTATTAGGGTTTTCGAGATCAAATGCATGTGAAAACTTAATTTAAAGGTGAAATGAGTTGTTAAGAGTGTAAGGAACGATTTACTAGTTATACATTTTGCAAGAAAACGACTAGAAATGGAGAACAAAGAGTGGCGATTTTGAGTTTGAAGATGAGAGGGAAAATGAAATTTTCAAGTATGTGTTTGTGTGTGAAAGTGACGGGGGGTGAGTGTGTTATAAAACAAGTTTTGTTTTTGACACATTTGCCCCCTCAAGTATAATATCCTATTCATTTTTTATATACAAGTTTTATTAGGCAAGATAAGTTTAACAAATGGCACAAATAGTCCCTAATGTTTTAACTAGCATACCTAAAAACTTATATTTGCACAAATACTCCCCAAAGGAATAAACACATAACAGTTAAGGCTGACATAAGCTAAATTTAATTAACTCCCCTTTAATTGATAACCCGTTATTTGTTTAAGACCTTTTCCATTATCACAAAACTGATTTTATGAAGAAGATATTTGACATATTCTCCCCCTCAAACAATGAACCGTTTTCTATTTAAAGAGTTGTAGTCGTTGTTTGAGTGGTCAAATGTCTTTGAAAAGCATTTTCTGATAAAGTATTGTTTAATTTAGAAAACCAAACACCATGAAAAATAAGATTTCTCTTATTTTGACACATAAGCGCACTGACACGTACACTAATGGATTAAAGGAAGCACGGGTTGTTATGCAACGTAATCACAAGCCTTTGCATAGTCATTAAGTAGACCATGCCCGAGAATAAATTCTCGTTGAGAGGTCAAGTTTTCTTTTTGAAATACTTGCTTTTAAGATGATGACCGAATTGCTATCTGAAATAATAGCAAGCCATTTTTAGCATGTTTTGAAAACTTTT
>BQNB010183188.1:0-12426 GCA_026074375.1 Tanacetum coccineum | reverse complement strand
AGCTAGGACGATTGGTATAAAAACCCGTCTCTTATTTCTTTGTAATTTCTAGCTCCTTGCTAGTTTTTCTTAATAAAAGTGTTCAAAAAAAAAACATTGGTAAGCGTCTAGCAACACGTCAATGCTCCCAGAAATACCTAAGTGTACTTTCGTAAAGTCACAGTTAAATGATTTATGAATTTACAGTCCATTTGTTTCCGATACCGTGTTAAAAATGGATATGGATCTAAGTCATTCCATTAATTAACGATTTTGTTTCTCGTATATATGATTAATCTAGATTACTAAAAATCATTGAGACATATCTACCTGAGTTTTTGGGTGCGACCACACATACATCTGATTAACCCTACGAGGGGCCCAGTGGCATCATACTTCAACTATTGAATGAACAAACTCTTTATTGACTACAAGTGTCAAGTCACCATGCTTCACAATCACTTCTGAAATAGCCCTTATTAGTTACCTTATTCAAGATAACTTAAACTACATCAAGAAGGATTATCCACACATGCAAGACCTACTTGCATCTCAAGTCTAAGGATTTAGTAAATTAAAATCACTTACAAGATTTACTTAATGACGCCGATCCATAAAGTAAAATTCTTGTGGTTGGGGAAATCCAATATTCATCTTATGAATATCATGTGAGTTTGGTGGACTTATCCTTAATATCACCAATATCAAATATCTCCAATATCACCAATCACTCAGAATTGTCTTAGTTTAACACTATTCTCATATTGTTAATCGACAACGGATTAATTTAGAATAATACATTTATTATTCATGGATTTAAACATGCAAATATATGACACAATTTATATTAAATATAACCCATATACCTCGTATCATTAACATCCCTTATCCAAATACTAAATAGATCAAATGCATGAAAATTCTAGTTGACAAATCATGCCTAAAGATACGACAATCGTACTTGTTGACAAGGCCTAGATTTCATAATTTCAACTAGATTTGATCTTTAGGAATTTTGAGAATACTTATTTTAAGAATTCAATTAATGAAGTTCTTGAATATCTATGATGATTGTTTGTTTATACATATTCAAATATCTCGACACACTATATCTCATAAGATGTGTAACATCAACTATTGACACAATCATCTTTCACAGCTTCCAAAACTGTAAAGCATTCTTGTTCTTTAATGTATAATGCAACTATGCTCTCAGTCGAGCACAATTAGTCTACATGGTCATCATCAAAAATGAAATCATGTTAACAAAACATCCTAAACGAATTCTCAATACAGATGTTGCCAAACATCCTACGAATTTTCTTCAAATGTTAAATGCGTCAATGGTCAACTAGAAACCACAGCCCAGACGGGGATGGTCAGTCCCGATAGATCTATCCATAACACTAGCGTATACCCAGCAGGTAATTAACGGTTCATGATAAAAGGGGACTTAAATGGCAATACGGTAACTTAGGCAATAATGTAATCAGGAAATAGCATACAGTTTTGAAAACACTTGTGTCCAAAGAAATCAAGCATGTAATCTCCCCCGTATTTAATAAAGCAAGTAGTAGAAAAAGGGGCTACGAACTCACCTTGAGTGAATGGTAATCAACAAGTATTCACAATAGAAAATGCGTCACGCTTACGATCGAATGCAACCTAATCCAATATAGTTCGTATAAGTACTAAACACTTTGATTATTTATAGGTCGTATAGCTCATCATACTATCGTTCGGGCTATCATAATTAAGAGGTCATGTAGTGACGTATGAGGAGCTAGGACACTTTAAATCGTAAATCCAACAACTCGTCGATACGCCACCCCGAAGAGGCCTCATTATGAAACTCCCTAGTAATATAGTACTTTGATACTAATACAACAATATAATTCATATGAACTACCTCACATCTACTGCGTTTAGGAAATCATAGTAATTTATAGAAGTAAAAACGTTATATCTGTTTATCTTTAGTAAACCGAGGAGTAACTTTCCTTGTTTTTAACCTTTCTTTCGTTCTTACATCCTGTCTTTACGTATTCAAGCACATTATCAAAATATAACATTTTTCAAAATTTAAGTTTTCTGATATAGTAGAGAATTTTTAACTGTTCATAACAGCCTATATATTTATTTTATAGATTTAGTTATCGTAAACTCGTAAATGTCTAATACTTATTCGTTTTAACTCCTTTTTTAGCGAATTCTTTCGAGCACGTTTCCGGACAATTAAAAGTTTTATCATATTAATGATGTTTTTAAAAATATAAGTTTCTGTGGTGAATAGTAATTTTTATAAAAAATAGTTTTATAAAAGTATATATTTAACGTAAATCGTATTTTTATCGTATCTTTTTCGTTATTAATCCGTTTTTCGAGTTTCTTATCATTTTGGAATCGTCATGAAGTGTACTATCTTTCTAAATCATAAAGTGTCTGTTATTATACACGAATCAAAACAGCCCCTATATATCTTTTGGCGTTATTTATCTAAACCTTTTTTTTTTATATACTTTTTAACTACAAGTATACTTTTTTGAACTTTTTTATACTTAAACCAAGAGTGTACAACACTTATAAATCCATTTTAACATGATGTTACCAACATCATAGCATATGTAAAAGTGTACAAAATCATAATCACAAGTAAGTTATCCATTTAACATGTTTAAAACCCTAAATGGTGATTTAGTTATATAGAACATGTAAACACATAAAAATGATAAAAGTAAAGACATGAAGGTTTTTAGATAACCTTATAGTGATGTATGATGATGAACCAAAGTATCTAAACCCTTGTTTAGATATAAAACCCAAGCTTTCCAATTAATGAAAACACCTAATATCCAAATTGACAAACTCAGCTTCCTTTCTTTGATAAATACTTGCAAATGGTTAACCAAGGCTTGTAAATACCTTAGTATATCTTAGAATGATAGTGAATGCTTGTAATATAGATTAGACAATTTTGTATGATTGAGTTGGAGAAGGGTTTTGAGCCGTGGCCTAAAAGGGAGAGAAAGAGAGGTTTTGATCTTTTTTACTAAGTATTTTGAGAGTGTATGGCTTATTACTTTGTATGATGACTTCATCTTAAAAAGAACTAGGCTATTCAAAGATCGATTAAATAGTCCCCAAGGAGGGGGGTTGGGTCGTTTGGACAAAGGGGAGGGTCTTAAGGGAATGATAGTGTCTTGGTTCCCTAATAATAAGTCATCCATGAAACATGAATATGTTTTCACCCATTAGATATTTTCTGTACACTCATTATACATATCCGGTTTTATATGTATATAGGATAGATATTTGAGTTAATTTTTATGTATTGGGTATAAAAGTGGGTATTTGTTGAAGCGTAGAAAAGTTTTGGTGCTTCCGGGTATGCCTAAACGTAATTTTATCGCGAAACGTAATCAATTTACGTAACCAATAAAAATAAAATAAACAAAGTTAATAATTATACTCAAAATAATTACTTAACACTTGCTTGATGTAAATATTTATTTGTTTGGTGTCCGTTTACGCTAAACGATAATTTTTAACGTACGCGATTTAACTTAACTATTAAATTTAAAAGCGAACGCGTACGAGAAAAAAATAATTAGTGAATTTAATAACGTCGTACATTGATCAAAAATACGGATTGTTACAATTGTTAATCGACAACGGATTAATTTAGAATAATAACTATTATTATTCATGGATTTAAACATGCAAATATAAGACACAATTTATAATATAAAATAACAAAATACCAACGTATCATTATCATAAAATAAAATTGTTTTACATCCCTTATCCAAATACTAAAACACAGATCTACATGAAACTACTAGCTAAACGAAGTCTCATGCTCTTAGCATGTTGAGTAAGCTTTCCTTTCGGTAAAGCATTCGTAAAAGGATATGCTAGATTGTCATCTGTGTGAACTTTAAGAAGGTTACTTCTATGGTAGTGTTTGGCGCCCATCTGAACCCCCGGTTCGTTGGCATAAGAAGTGCGGCAAAATTGTCGCAAAACATCTTAATTGGTTCGTTTATTGTTGGTACTATACCAACCCCTGAAATAAACTTCATAATCCAAACAACTTCCATCTCTGCTTCTGAAGCAACTATGTAATTCAGCTTATGTAGCAGGCTTTCAGTAGTACTTTACTTGGAGCTTTCCTAGTCTACTGCGCTTCCATTCAAAACGAAATGTATCCTGTCAGAGATTTCATATCATCTATATCGGTCTCAAATCCAGCATCGTGATAGCATTCAACTCTAAGTTTTGTGCTAGGATTTCCACCATAAACCAAGAACATATCTTTAGTATTTCTTAAATACTTAAGAATGTTTTTCACAGCAGTCCAGTGAGGTTCACCTAGATTCTGTTGAAATCAGCTTGTCATATTTTGTACGAACGCAACATCAGGTCTAGTGCATCTAACCACATACATGATGGATCCTACAACCGAAGCATAAGGTACATTTTTCATGCGATTCACCTCTTTAGGAGTTTGAGCACCTTGTGATTTGTTCAAGTCAAGTCTTTCTTGCATGGGGATATGACCACGTTTAGAATTATCCTTTTTGTATCTCTTTTAAGATCTTATCCATGTAAGCATTTTGACTAAGTCCAATTAATCGCTTCAATCTATCTCTATAGATTTTGATTCCAAGAATAAATGCCGCTTCCCCTAAATCTTTCACAGAAAAACACTTTTCAAGATAATTCTTTACACTTTGTAAACTTGGTATGTGATTTCCCATGATGATTATGTCATCAACATACAAGATGAGGAATGTACAAACCCACTAGCTTTTGATATACACACTACTCATCAAGATTTTGATAAATCCAAACCTATTTGATTTTCTCATTCAAAATCTGTATTCTTCTAGCTTCTTGATGCTTGCTTAAGAACATAAATGGATCTTGAAGCTTGCATACTTTTCTGGGATGATTAGGATCAACAAAACCTTCAGGTTACATCATCTAAATATCTTCATCAAGATAACCATTTAAGAAAGTAGTTTTTACATCCATTTGCCATATCTCGTAATCATAGTATGCTGTTATAGATATGAGAATTCTAATAGCTCTAATGACAACGACAGGTGAGAACGTTTCTTCATAATCAACCCCGTAGAGTTGAGTATATCCCTTTGCTACATGACGAGATTATAGTGTGTACAATACCATCCGTCATCGTCTTGTCTTTTTCCATAAAAATCCACTTACTCTCAACAGTCTTCAACCAGGAGAAGATCGACCATGACCCATACCATATTGTCCATCATGGATTATATTTCCACATTCATAGCATCGATCCACTTATTAGATTCAGAATCTAACATCGCAGCTTTATAACTAGTGGGTTCATTAAATCCCTAGACTATGCTCAGCCACCTCTACATTTAGACATAAAGCGGGTTTGGAGCTCGATGTGTCCTTTTAAGAACCTACGAATCGGAATCATACTTCCACGTTTTGTGGTGTTGTGGTGTTCAAAACCCTCCACCCATCTTGAGGAATGTTGCTAGTATTTTCAGAACGGTTTGTAACTTCTTCTTCTTGAATTTCTTCAAGATCAAACCGCCCTCGCCACTGATTTCTTGACTTATGAGACGTATCTCAAAGAATTCAGCATACCTTGGCAACAAAACAACATTTTGTTTTCAGTGGGAATAAAATGGTAAACCCATTGTTTCCTTTGGGTATCCTATGAAGTACACTTAACAGATCTTTGTTCGAGTTTGTCAGGCGTATCACTCTCTTCCCCAAGAACTCACATCCCCAGACCTTAAGTAAGACAAGTTTTGGAACTTTTCCATATCACAGTTCATAGGTGTCTTAATCAACCTTCTTTGTTGGAACCAAATTCAAATGCGTGTTGCAGACACTAGAGCATAACCCAAAAGGATAAAGGCAGAGTTAATAAGATTTTCATCATAGATCGCACCTGTCTAAATAAAGTACGATTTCTCCTTTCAGGACAAACCCCATTGTGTTGTGGTGTGTAAAATGGAGGAGTAAGCTGTTGGAACAATTCTTTAGCGTTTAGATAATCTTTAAACTCTTGCTTATATATTCGCCACCCCGACTGAGCCGTATAGCTAATGGTCTTCCCGAGTGAGTTCAACTTCATTTTTAAACACTTTGAACGTTTCAAAGACCTCATGTTTATGTTTAAGAAGATAAACATAACCATAACGACTATAATCATCTGTGAATGTAATGAAGTAGCTAGCACCTTGTCTTGACACATGTCTAAGTGGATCACATACGTCAGTATGTATAATTCCAAGAAGATCTTTTGCCCTTTCGTTACTATGAGGAAAAGGTTTATTTGTCATCTTCCCAGATAAACAAGATTCACATTTATCAAAAGATTCATCATCCGTTGATTTTAACAGCCCATCTTGTTGCAGCTGTTTAATACGTTTCTTATTTATATGAGCAAGACGGCAGTGCCATAGATAAGTGGAGTCCAAGTTACGCTTGACTCTTTTGTTGCTAACATTATAAATAGAATTAACGTTTGGTACAAGATCATGCATATCAATTTCATAAATACCATTACGAGCAACAACATTAAAATACAGAACATTATTCTTTGAAATTGAAATTCCATAATCAGTAAAACATTGAACAAATCCATTGTCAACCAAACGTGAAACTGAAACAACACCTCTAGTTATAGAAGGTGCATAATGACAATTGTCTAAACAAATCACAAGGTCATTAGTTAAAACTAAGTCATAACTTCCATTAGCTTCTACTTGTTTCAGCTTTCTTACTCCTCCAATACCATGTTTTGTGTTACAAATATGAGTACCACAAATAGTGTCATACACCCATGATTTAGTAGGAAAAGAAAATAATTCTATTATGAAGACATCTGAAGAACTGGCAGTGCCAACTTGCTTCTTCTTCTTAATCAACTCAGCAAGGTAAGCAGGACAATTCCTCTTACAATGACCCACCTCTTTGTAGTAATGGCAGGTGTCATCCTTAGCTGGGTGCTCCATAGCAGTAGGCTTAGGGTTTTTAGGCTTAGGGATATAAACCTTCTTACTTATCATTTTCCCTTCATTTAACCTTATTCTTGCCTTTGCCTTTAAGGCGATTTTTTATAGGCCTTACTGAAATTTTACCACATTTAATCATCATTACTTGTGGTGTTTCATCAGCCCTTTTTAGGTAAAACCTATTTTTATACTAATTGTCATAGAGCCATGTAGTTCACCAACGTTTCTTCCCATGTTGTGCTTATTGTAGTGAGGCATTCAAGATAAACTAACAACACTAGCTCTTGTGGGAGCACAATAATCTAGGACAGTCCAGTTCCACATAATTCTTCATCTAATGACATATGGGCCAACTGGTTTTCCCTCATCCTATTTGCAAGCATGAAAAGATTGGATTAAATCAAATTTCTCCACTCTAGCTTGTTTCTCAAACATGTATTTAAGCTCTTGAAGCATTTCATAATATGAGGAATTTTTGAATTGTCTTTAAAGTTCAAGAGTCATACTTTCGAGCATAAGACAAGTCACCTCATTATGACTCATGTACCGTATTCCACTGCGCAAGTACTCATAATCGGTAGGTGAAGCAAGAGAAATAGGCTGCTCAATGACAAACAATTTTCTTTCAACTCTCAAAACTAATCTTAAGTTGATGAAATCGGTCATTGTTTCCAGAAATTTCAAACATCGACCTAAAAGCCAAATGATTTATGTTTTAGACAGGTAGTGCCATTTACAAAACATAGTTAAAGTTCAAGTATTAGTATTTTGGATAATACTCCTTGAAGAAAATTAATTACCCCTTTAAGCTAAATAAAACAATTAATTTTCTAAGTTAGGACCCATCTTACATAGACCCCCACCACATCAGATTGATCTGCTAGTGATGTGTACATCAAAGGTAATCAACGATTGATAATTAACAACTATGCAATTCCTAAACCATATGGGCTACTTTTATAATACAATAATATCTAGTAAGCATGTTTCATCCCACTATGCCAGCCGTGCTAACCAGGTCTAACCACAACAACCGCTAAGTAGTCGTCCAATTTTAAACAGTAATAAGTAATCAAACAACTCTCCCGTCTCACGGAAAAGCGGTGATAATTACCCTGTGACTGTAAATCTACATACTCTCACGCATAGGTCAAGAGCAATCATCCAAGTGTTTTTTACAAATTGGATGGCAATAACTTAGTTGAAAAAGGGTATTTTATTTAAACCGTGTTCAAATATGTACCGAAGAAAGCATGCATTACTCTTCGTAACATTTTATTTTAATAAAAACTTTTACTCAATTAAGTTATTATTACGGTATCACCTAGTATCATCATATCTTATACATAAAATTTAAAGCCGAGACCTAAAAATGACGATATCAACATATCTTTAAATATAAAGATTTACCTTTTATCGCGAAAAAAGATTAAAGAATGATTTAAAAAACATTCAAAACCTAGACCCATTCACGACTTTCCTACTTAGTATACAAGTAATGAAACTACAACTTAGTCAGGTATTATAGGGTAATGAGGTATCTTCAAGACCGCACTCTACCACAGTTTGATGAGTCTTCCCCGGGACAATCACACACACCAACGATATATACTTTTCCAAATTACGCCAGCGAGAGTCGAGCAGAAACTATCTCTCAACTACCGTGTGATATGAGGGGATATATTCGACCTCGCTTCGCTCTCATCGATATCTCTCCAGTGTTCAAAGAAAGTATACCATCCCCTGAGTACGAGCGTGAGCTGGAAGAGTGGTACTACATCCGCCCTATCTCTCTGCGAGTATTCTATATCTATATATAGTAGAATATATATACATATCAGAGAGCGAGCAGTATCTCTACTATCTCTCTACTTGATTTAGTGTTATGAGATGCGATAAAGAATGTGTGGTTGGATCTGGGAGGAGGGGGAGGATGAGCTCATATAACTCTTATTAGAAACACACATGCGCTTTTATTTTTGAAATTGTTTAGATTAGAACAAATAGATAGTTTAGTTTTTTATGGGTGGGTTTTATATAAGTTATTGGTTGAAGTGATTTGCAAACATTAAATATGATCCTAATAAAACATGCATTTATTCATATAAGGCTCTTTCGTCCTAAAAACTCCGGCCACATACATTGAATCAATCGATTGCGTAAGCCTTATATAAATATATACCACATAGCACATAAAACTTTTTAACTAATTTTTTTAGGCCCCATTGATTCACTAATAAGGGTCTTCCCGAATTCATGAATCAATGATCTTACCAATTAAGAAAATATTTAAAATTATGTGTATCTTAATCATATTTAAAATAAATCTTATATCTAATATCAATCCATGATAAATTTGCATGATTTTATCATTGATCCTTATTAACAATTAACAAAAACTTAAAACAATTAACAATTAATATATTAAGTTTTTATATAAATTGCATACAACCTAAATTTCGTCTAATTAATTTTATTAACCTTCAAGATCAAATCTTTTTAACATAATAAAAAAAGGCCCAACGGGGCATTAAAATTAATTATGAAACTCTAATTTTGTCTAATTTTATTCTCTTGTAATTAAAGATTCTACACGATGGCTCGTGATGCCACTGTTGGGTTTTATAACATAATTAACAATTAATTAACACGAGTACGCAGCGAAATTATAGATAACATGTAGAATACATTAATTAACAAGAATAGAAGAAGTGTACCTTTT
The DNA here is from genome assembly GCA_026074375.1 of Tanacetum coccineum. Lineage (NCBI taxonomy): Eukaryota > Viridiplantae > Streptophyta > Magnoliopsida > Asterales > Asteraceae > Tanacetum > Tanacetum coccineum. The sequence continues at coordinate 2,703 of BQNB010183188.1, read as the reverse complement.
AGCACGAAACGATACACCGTTTAAAGGTAACCGTAAACACCGTCTTCTTTATACGCGTGTGTATAATATCACGCGAAACCACCAAGAATCAAAGTATGATTCCTCTAAGCTTCCACACACTATACGTTCTTAGCAAATGACAAGGTATGCTAGTACTAGTAGTGGATAAACAAACGATCTTCTTGTTCTTTGAATCAATCAACTAGCGAACAAATAATCACCAAGAGGTGATGATCGAATACGAAACGAAAAAACCAAAGGTGTACGTTTGGTTTTGTTCGATGAGGAAAAACAAACAAAGAACCCCAAAACACTTTAATGGGCTAGTTGATCAAGAGTAAAAGATATGACGATTTTTATGTTTAGGTTTTCTCTCAAGTTGTGTTAATAATGAAAAACTAAACATATATTTATATCCTTTGTCACTTGATGAGCAAGTAAGTCTCCTAATCCCATATGGAATGGGATTCGTGACCGGCTAGGAAAAGGGAAGGGTAAACCGAACCCTTTCATTCTTTGGTTTATTTAATATTAGTCCCTTAACGTTTAACCAACCAATATTTAAAACTTGTTAACATTTAACGATCGTTTGTTAATCACTTAATATATTACTTTAATATATTTTCTCGTCGTTTAACATATAAACGTGTGCGTCCCCTTAGGCTCGAAAATATTTCCGGACATATATTAATTCATATTATTAGAGGATATATGTTAGTGTTAGTCAAAGTAATTAATGTTAGTCAAAGTTATTTATGTAATAGGCCCAAGCCCGGTTTGTGGGTTTAGGGTATTAGGGTTTCACTATTATAAATAGTGGTTGATAATAAAGTTATACCTAAGGGGGTTTCATCATTTTACAGGGCATGAACAAATGATTTATGAATTTACAATCCCTTTGTTTCCAATACCGTTGTTAAATTGGATATGGATCAATGTCATTCCATATTTAACGATTCTGTTTCTCATATATGAAGTAATCAAGATTACTGAAAATCAATGAGACATATCTACTTGAGTTTTCAGGTACCACCATACACACATCTGATTATTTCTATGAGGGGCCCAGTGGCATATTCTTCAACAATTTGAAGAAACAAATTCTATATTGACTACAAGTGTCCAGTCATCATGTGACATAAACCATTCTGACATAGCCCTTATTAGTTACCTTATACCTAAGGGGGTTTCATCACAAATTATATCTCTAAACCCTTTCTTACATGGTATCAGCCTAAATATCGATCCTAAACCCTAAATACTTCAATTCCAAAACAACCTTCTCCACAAAATAGTTATCCTCCGGTCATCGGCAAGTCGCTGATGATCCGGAGGGATCCCAAACATACCGTTTTGTATTTATCCTATTAGATGTACTTAAAATAAATCAAAGATCCGCTTCCGCAACATAACACCGCCGCCACCACTCCTATACCGTTTCCGTTTATTTTTTTCCACGATCCCATCTTTCTACCTCTTCGTCAATTGTTAGTGATTTGTTAGATCTTGATTTCTGTATCGATGTGCTGTCACAAGTGTTTCTATGCACACCAATTTTTCTTCTCCGATGATGAGTTTCGTTTGCTCGATTCTCCATCATCCTGATGAGAAGTTTGGATGCTGATGTTCGAACCCGTGACGATGGTTGCTGTAGTGATAGAAGCAGCAAACAAAGATGATTTCTTCATGTTTGATTTGGAATGGGGACAAGATCCCTGACAAAATAAAAAAATAAAGCAAAGGAATAAAAGGAGGAAACGTGTGAAAGCAATAGTGTTGGAAAGCAAAATCAGTGGTGTGGGGTGTTTTCTTATCTATTTTATGTTTAGATCCTTGATCGTAGGCGTGTTTATTTATTTCTTAGTGTGACGTTTTTATTTGCTTACGTTATATGTTTTTTTTATGTCGAATCCAAGGTATTAATTCCCGAGACGACTTTTGTTGGTGTCGAATCTAGGGTATAAGTCCCGAGACAACTTTTGTTGAATCTAGGGTATCAAGTCCCGAGACGACTTTTGGGTTTCGGCAGATAGATACAGGTTGAGTATGCCATCTTTGACAGATAGATATACCTTGAGTTTGCCGTGTTAAGCAGATAGATACAGGTTGAGTCTACCATATTTGACAGATAGATATACCTTGAGTCTGCCGTGTTAAGCAGATAGATACAGGTTGAGTCTGCCATCTTCGAAAGATAGATATACCTTGAGTCTGCATGAATAATTTTTATTTCTTAGTTTTTTTTTCTCTCATCCAATCCGAGCTTTCGCGATTTCGCCGCTCGGATTGCGGGTGAGTATTAGAGAATAAATGTTAGTCAAAGTAATTATGTTAATCAAAGTTATTTATGTTAGTCAAAGTAATTATGTTAGTCAAAGTTATTTATGTTAGCCAAAGTAATTAGGCCCAAGCCCGGTTTGTGGGTTTTGTGTATTAGGGTTTCACTATTATAAATAGTGGTTGATAATAAAGTTATATCGAACAGGGTTTTCATTGTCTAACAATTCCTTGACATTTAAAAGTTTTGATAAAGTTTGACTAGGAGAATAACCCATTAGAATAAGTATTTCAGATTAATATCAATACGAGTTTTCTGATTGATATAAACGCGTTTTAAAGAAACGCCCTTAAATGCGAAAACATCAGGGAAGAAGGTGCAGTCAGGTATATACGTCTACATAAAATTTAAATGCCTAAGGACAG
>BQNB010183184.1:0-12426 GCA_026074375.1 Tanacetum coccineum | reverse complement strand
GTTGATAGTATTCAGTGTCAGCGTTTCATAGTTATTATCTTGGATTTATTCAAGGTGGTAATATTCTTTACAAGTTAAAGGGTTAACATATTAGAGTACATCGATCCTACTTAAAACCTTAACTATAACTACTTTTCTTTTTCCATCAAAGAAAGTCCTCCGTGCCGCTATATCTCCCGGAATGGTATGTATCACCCGAAAGTGATTAATGGTCCATGATAATGAGGGACTTTTGGCATAAAGTAACTTAGACATTAGTTATAATGGTATATCAGATTAGCATATAGTATGGAAAAGCACTTGTATTCGTAATTTACAGCATGTATCCCCCTCACGGGTTTATGAAACATTAAAGAGATTAAAAAGTGAGGCTATGAACTCACTAAGTCTTTGAAAAGTAATCACATTGTTATAAGATAAATGAGTATGTAAAAGAGTTTGTAACAAGCATGTATCCCCCTCGCGGGTTTATAAAACATGTAAAATGAGTAAAGGCGAGGTTATGAATCTCACCTGATTAGGATCATATGACCACATTTCTTGACTATACTGCGGTCTCATCGGATTATTTCCCAGCTTCATCAGGAAGTATTTCTTTTAACTCTTCGGAAGATTCTAGGGACGGTATGATCCCACCAACATTCTCACTTTTCTATAATATTCCATATTTGAAGGATGTGCAAGCATTTTCTGCTAAAGAATCACCTATTTCACCACAAGATTCTATTACTCCACCAGCTATTTTGACTCCATCTCCGGTATTACCACCATCACTACTATTTGATCCCCGATATTTCTTTGTTCCTGAAGAACTATTACCACCTAAGAAGCAAATCCATTCTTCCTCAACTACGTTATCTAATTCATCTCGGAATCAAACTTGTAATTTGGTATCACCATCTTTCTCAGTTTATACTCCTACCCCACCTCAAATATTTGAAATAGGAAAAAGTTCAATTAAGATGCATCTGAAACATCATGAGGAACAAATCAAAGATATTTTGAATTACTTAGATGAACTCTCTTTTCACCGCATTGAGAAAATGGAAGAAGGACGTATTAATGATATTGATCATCACGAAAATGGTAACAAACTAAAGACTAGAACTTAAGAGAAGCCGTACGCATATTATCAAACTTTCCAAAGAAGCAGTTAGGGCAAAAAGATAAGATTTGCCTTTGCTCACTACAATAATTTCTAATCTTGAACAAATCATTGGGAGGTGAATCCAAGCTCGTCACCCAAACAATCAGAAGAATTTTTAGGATGTCAACAAACCACTTAGACTATTTAAGCTTTATCCTAGCCACGGGATGTGTGTATAAATAAAAACGCTTGTCCACATCTTGACTATGTACAGTTAAAAAGGCAAGTTGTATTATACAAAGGAAGCTCGTTTCGTACCTATTTCCACTTATCTCTTTTTCATCATCATCTCCATCCTTTGCATCACTATCTACGTCTTCATCATTAAGAATCCATACCATAATCTCCTAAGATGCTTAAAATTTAAAAATGAGCATTACTCTTTAAGCATTTTAAACATCACATTATTCTTTAAACTTTGATAATCATTCTTATGTATAAGATGTATTGGGCTACATGTTGTCTTATGTTGCTAAATGCTCCAAAAGGACGTCAACATCTGAAACACCATCCATAACTTTAGCTGCCATCCAGCAACTCATTACTGATGGTATTACCACCGCTCTGGAAGCACAAGCTGCTACCATGGCAAATGCCGACAATCCCAATAGGAACACTGGTCCCAGAGAAATTCCTATAGCAAAAAGAGGAAACTACAAAGAATTCATAAACTGTCAACCTTTCTACTTCAATGGCACGAAAGGAGCTGTTAACCTCATCTGTTGGTTTGAACATACTGAATCGGTATTTTCTCGTAGCAAGTGTGCCGAGGAAGACAGAGTAACATTTGCTACTAGTACTCTAACCAATGATGCCTTGTCTTGGTGGAATGCATACGCCCAACACATCGGAATAGAACAAGCCAATAAGATCACCTGGACCGAATTAAAAAGGATCTTGACCAATAAGTATTGCCCTCGAACTGAAGTCAAGAAAATGGAAGACGAATTTTACAACTTGGCCGTGAAAGGAAATGATCTTAAGACTTACGTTAGAAGATTCCAGGAATTAGCCGTCTTATGCCCAAACATGGTACCAAACACCGAGAAACTTATGGAAGTCTTCATCAGTGGATTACCCAGAAGTATTGAAGGAAATGTTACTGCCTCGAAACCTCAAACTTTGGAGGAAGCCACCAACATAGCTCACAGACTAATGAATCAAATAATAAAGCATGATTCTGTGCAAGAAACCAATAATCATAAACGAAAGTTTAAAGATAAAAGAAACACCATCGACAACAACAACTACCCCAAATATCGCAACAACAATAACCACTCCAACAATCGCAACAACGATAACTATCAAAATAACCACAACAATCACAACCATGATTATCACCACCAGCAGAATAGAAGACAAGAAACTATTAGGACTTATCCTGCCAAAAGATACCATGGAAACCTTCCTTTGTGTACAAGATGCACCCTGCATCACACAGGAGTTTGCACTGTCAAGTGTCGGACTTGCAACAAAGTGGGTCATCTGACCAGAAACTGCAGAAACAAAAGATCAACCGCTGAAAACAACTCTTGAGGATACTCAGGTTCGCCACCAGTTACATATGAAGGATCTTCTGAAACCCACTTCATAAACCCCAAACACCAAGCTACAATCCTTGTCATTTGTTGCTTTTATCTAGAATCCTACCCCAAGACACGTAGCATAAGTATCAACACTCTTAGAGTTTCGGTGATGTAAGATATGTAAATTTATCCATGAAATAATAAAGGGATTATTTCATTTCATCTTGTTATCTGGTGATATCAAAACTCGACGTCATTTGTCAATTCCATTATGTTCAACTCTGAATACTCCCCTCATACCTTTGAAACACTTATTATCATTGAAATACGACGAAAATGGGCATCATTGCAACTAATATCTCATTATTCTTCTCATTACCTTTTATGATTTTGAAAAATCATATCATCTCCTACACATTACCATTTCGATATCATGTTTTTATGCTTAGGTAAGATGATTTATGATCATCTAATTGAAATGAATTAGAAAGCTTCTTCATTTAAATAAGACCAACTTCAAGATTCGAGTATTCACTCAAAAATCAACTTAAGATCTGGTTAATCATCACTGAAAAGTAAGGGATAAAGACATTCCTAAGACTACTTTCAGAACATGAACACTATGAATTTCAAAGTAAATGCCATTTGGTTTAACGAACGCACCTATTATATTCATGAATCTCATGAATCATGTGTGTAAACCATACTTGGACAAATTCGTAATAGTCAATAATATTCTTATCTACTCTCGTAACAAAGAAGATCACACAAGTCATCAAAGAAGCATTTTTGAAAGGAGGAATTGTATGCCAAATTATCCAAGCATGATTTCTGGATCAGTATCGTGCAATTTAGTGTCTTATTATTCTTCTCATAATTTTGGAAAATCATACCACCAAGGAAACATCTTTCACTTAACACCGTTTTGATATCATGTTTTATGCTTAAATAGGATGATTTATAATCATCTTATTGAAATAAATTAGGACGCTTCTTCATTTGAATAAAGAAATTATAAATCACCCAAACATGAATTTATAAAATTCCACAGTAACAAAGGATTTGGACGCTTTCTCTTGTAAGTGACAAATTATATATAAGTAGGCTTAAGTATATAACATACGTACAAACAAGTTTCTTTCAATCCGTTTGTACAAATAATTCCTTTTCTTCACTTATCATTATCATTATTACCTTTATCATCCAAATCCATATCCCACATGATTAGCAACTCTCTTACAAATTCATAATCATTCCTTGACATCTCTCCGGCATTTCGACTAAATCTCAGGACGAGATTTCTTTAAGGGGTGGAGACTATAACAACCCAGAATTTTCATCAAATGCAAAATCAACCTATTTTATTATGATCACAATTGTACGGGGAAATTTTTCGCTTTATTACCTTACTTGCATTACCAATATCTCAATATGCAATGTAACTTGCATAACTAAAGTAGACGAGCTCACGCAACCTACCTATGCCATCTATATCTATTTATATGTCAAGCAAACATCATAACATATCAAGTCGATATCTTAATATCATTATTACAAAGTACATTACTCTTATAATGTACCATTCGCAACGTTATATCAAAACGGGCTTTAAACCGTTATTATATACCTCTAAACCCTAATTCCATGAAAGGTTAATATCTAAAGCGAATGTACAAGCTACTAAAGCATATATACAAGTCATATAACATCTCATTTGAATAATACTTTCCCTCTAAAATAAGGTACAAGTCCTTTAAAGCATAATGTACAAGTCATTAATGCACGATGTCCAAATAGCCGTTTTACCTCCGTTTTCCCAAGGAATCTTGTATAATCCATCAAGTACAAGTTACAAGCAAGTCATATACTTCATTTACAATCCATATTCATCCTCATTTCATAAGATTTCATGAAATGAAACCTAGAAACCCTAACCCGAGCAAAATACTAAACCATGACCCGTTTATTGATTTTTATCCATTTTAAACTTCAACCAACACCTAAATAAAGTGTAATAACTTAATTTACAACATTACTAATCATATCCAATCATCATTTCATCATTTTTCATTTCATATTGTAGCGAAATTGAAATAAACAAAGAAACCCTAAACGAGCCCAAAATGAGAATATTTCGACCCGTTTACTCATTTTTCTCGCCCATTTTAAACACAAACCAACCTATCAATTCTTGTAATAATCCTCAATAACAATTCCGTAAAACATTAATCCATTCATTATTGATCAAAGTTCTCGAAATCCAAGCTCAAAAACTCATTCGAAGCCCTAAATGACCCGCGACCTCATTCCTTGCATTTTGACCCATTTTAAAACTTTCCATTGCAAACAAGCACCTCATGACTCACCTCCTTGATTCCCATAACATCTTACAAGCACCTTGATTCATTTCCATGGCCAAAATGAAGCCACACCTCTTCCTTTGTCCCTAAGGTATGTCGCGGCTAAACCACCACCATAAACACTTCCACAAACATCCACCTTGCACCATAGACCATCCTTGTCACTCCCTAGCCTCTCCACATCACCCCCTACCTGTCCTTATCTGGTCTCTAAGCACCCTTGGCCTCTAAGTTTCGAAAATACTATAAATAGGGGTGTTATGCCTTCATTTCAACTCATCCCCCACTTCCTCCTCTATAACCCATTTCTAGCAGCAATCCTTTGCTCAAGAAGATCCTAAGAGATCCTAAGAAGTCTCAATAACAGAAGTAAAGCAAAAGAAACCAAGAAAAGAAAAGCCCGGGAAGTTCTTATTGCTATGCGTACTAAGTCTAAAAGTCCCAATTTCTGACTCATTTCCAAGCTATAAGCTCAAAACCCAGGCTCTATGATCTTCATACCTTCTCCTATACTCTTATAGTTCATAATGATCCTAACTATACTCTTTGTTAAGTTTTAAACTTAATTCATCTCATTTTTCATTTTGATCCAAAATCGTACACCTGAAACCCTAATTTCATGTTTTTCTTGAATCTATGAGCTAATATGAAAAATGTTGTTATAATCTATCCTAACATGCTTAACTAATGTTATTGTAACTACTTTATTGATTATTGAAGTAATTTGAATTAAAAACCTACGCGTTTTCATTATAAAAGCCTAATTCGGCCCGTTTTGCTTCCTAGCTTAACGAATAATTATTTTAAACTTTCGTTAAGTTAAACCTTCATATTTTAGCTTATATTATTAAGATATAACCTTCAAATGTCTTTTGGAATATTAAAATAAGCTTGCATGGCAATTCGGACTTGTTTTATAAATATTATCCATGCAAAGCGTATAACGTACTTTCTGAAACTTAATAAGTAAAAGACTAAAATAACATTTTATAAGAAAGTTATAACTATAGGGGTCTATTATGTCACTTTGCAAAGTGCAAGGTTTACTTTGTATATCTTTTAAACTTGAAGGACCAAACTCGTAAAAGTGCAAACTCCAAGGGTATATTTTGCCATTTTTCATTCTTAAGGGTCTAAAATGTAACATTTTGAAAAAGTATAAAAATGTGTTCAAAACCTTACAAGACATAACTTTAATTAACGCTTGTCGTGCTTATCATTTCCAGATATTGATCAAAACGCTTCAAACCGCTTATGTTATAACCATTATATCATTCATCATCGATGTGCTTTTAAAAATCATGTCCCGGATCTATATCGTACCACAATACTAGGGAGCTTCATATTAAGGGGTTTCATTTTGGTATTACGTTCTGACTGAGTTGTTGGGTTTACGATTTAAAGTGCCTACTCCTCAAATGGTTTACTGAATGAAACCTCTAAATTATGATGGCCCGAAGGTGATAGCAATAATATCATAATAAATTTCAATCAAAGATGATATTCTTATAATAACATATCAAACTAAGACTTGACAATTACCTCAGGTTTGCGTGTTGCATGTTGAAGCAGTTCTACCTTTCCAAGTTGATATACTTTCCCGCCCGATAGATAACCTCGTACTACCATACCGACCATTTCATTTCATATACCTTTGGGCTATCCACTCTACTGTTAAGATAAGATTCATACCCTCCTCGCCTTTTTACTTATTTACATGTTTATATAAACCCGCGAGGGGACACATGGATTTGGTTTACAAACTCTTTTTATATACTCATTATCTTATAACAATGTGATTACTTTTCAAAGACATAATGAGTTCTAACCACACATTACTTATACACCTGTGCTACCACTATAAACCATGAATGCCAAGTGTTTTCTAAAACTAATGCTATACTGATATATTATTGCCTAAGTACAAGAAAAAGTCTCCTTTGGGTAGTATCTCCCAATAGTTCTTAATATCTAATTGGGTAGTTTCTTTCATATTTCTTTAATATCCATTTGGGTAGTATCTCATAATATTTCTTTAATATCTATTTGGATAGTATCTCCCAATATTTCTTTAATGTCTCTTTGGGTAGTATCTCCCAATATCTCTTCAAATACCTCTTTGGGTAGTATCTCCCAATATCTCTTTAAATACCTCTTTGGGTAATATCTCTTCAAATACCTCTTTGGGTAGTATCTCTCAATATCTCTTTAAATACCTCTTTGGGTAATATCTCTTCAATATCTATTTGGGTAATATCTCCCAATATTTCTTTAATATCTATTTGGGTAGTATCTTCCAATATTTCTTTAATATCTATTTGGGTAGTATCTCCTAATATTTCTTTAATATCTATTTGTGTAGTATCTCCTAATATTTCTTTAATATCTATTTGGGTAGTATCTCCCAATATTTCTTTAATGTCTCTTTGGGTAGTATCTCCCAATATCTCTTCAAATACCTCTTTGGGTAGTATCTCCCAATATCTCTTCAAATACCTCTTTTGGTAGTATCTCCCAATATCTTTTTAAATACCTCTTTGGGTAATATCTCTCAATATCTCTTTAATATCTCTTTATGTGATTCATGATTTTAGGGTGATAATACCGTTCTCCAGGATAATAATGTTCTCCATGATAATTATCCTTGCAATACCAATATTTCCATTATGATAACTTGTATTCAACTATTACATTTCAAACCTATGAATTTCACTTAACCTTTGTGTTGACTTTTTAGCATGTTTTATCTCAGGTAATTAAGCAACTTATGGCATGGGCTCGGAGTGGCACTGGATTTGAAGATGGCTAAATTGTTATCTTTCAAACTAATTACATTTTCTTTAGATTCTGGAGCCGTAGGTTGATTATGAAGAAACGTTCTCACCCGTCGCTGACATTAGAGCTATTAGGATTCTCATATCTATAGTGGCATACTATTATTATAAGATATGGAAAATGGATATAAAAACATCCTTCTTAAATGGTTATCTTGATGAAGACATTTATATGGTACAACCTGAAGGTTTTGTTGATCCTAATTATCCTAGAAAAGTATGCAAGCTTCAAAGATCCATTTATGATCTTAAGCAAGCATCAAGAAGCTGGAATAAAAGATTTGATGAGGAAATCAAAATGTTTGGATTTGCTCAAAATATTGATGAGCCATGTGTATATCAAAAGGCTAGTGGGAGTAATGTTACATTCCTCATCTTGTATGTTGATGACATAATCATCATGGGAAATCACATACCAAGTTTACAAAGTGTAAAAGATTATCTTGGAAAGTGTTTTGCTATAAAGGATTTAGGGGAAGCAGCATTTATTCTTGGAATCAAAATCTATAGAGATAGGTCAAAGCGATTGATTGGACTTGGTCAAAATGCTTACATGGATAAGATCTTAAAAAGATATAGAATGGATAATTCCAAACGTGGTCATATCCTCATGCAAGAAAGACATGACTTAAATAAAACAGAAGGTGCTTCAACACCTAAAGAGGTGAAGCGTATGCAAAATGTACCATATGCTTCGGCTGTGGGTTCCATTATGTATGATGTAAGATGCAGTAGACTTGATGTTGCGTTCGCGCAAAATATAACAAGCCGGTTTCAACAGAATCCTGGTGAACGTCACTGGACTGTTGTGAAAAATATTCTTAAGTATTTAAGAAATACTAAAGATATGTTTTTGGTTTATGGTGGAAATCCGGAAGCTGAACTTCGAGTTGATTGCTATTGCGATGCTAGATTTGAGACTAATAGAGATGATACAAAATCTCAAACAGGATATGTTTTCATTTTGAATAGAGGCGCAGTGGACTAGAAGAGCTCCAAGCAAAGTACTACTGCAATGTCTGCTACAAAAGCTGAATACATAGCTGCTTTAGAAGCTGCGATGGAAGCTGTTTGGATTGGGAAGTTTATTTCAAGGCTTGGTATAGTACCAACAATAAACGATCTTATGTTATAGAATGCCACCCAAAAGGACGTCAACATGCTAAAACAGCCTGCCATTAACATTGCTACCATCAACAACACATTTACTGATGGGCGATTTCCTCAGCTCTGAAAGCACAAGTACAATAGTAGCAAGTGCAATTAATCCCCAACAGAAACACCGTACCAACTGGAACTCCTATATTAAAAACGGGAAACTAAAAGAGTTCGTTAGCTTTCAACCTTCACTTCAAAGGTACAGAAAAGCAGTTGACCTCATCGCTGGTTTTAGCGGACTGAATCGTATTTTCTCGTAAGCAACCGTGCTGATGGAAAACAAAGTGACATTTGCTACGGTACTTAACCGATGAGCCCGTCCTTGTGGAAATGCATACGCCCAACCTATTGGAATAGATCAAGCCAATCAAATCACTTAGACCGAATTAAAAAGACTCTTAACCGATAAGTATTGCCCTCGAACTGAAGTCAATAATAGAAGACCATTTTACAATTGCCGTGAAAGGAAATGAGCTTTAAGACTTACATAGTGGAGATTCTAGGAAATTAGCCGACTTATGCCCAATATGGTACCAAACACCAAGATAACACGATGGAAGGTCTTCATCAGGTGGATTACCCAGAAGTATTGAAAGGAAATTGTTTACTAACTAGCCTAGAAGACCTCAAAAACTTTTAAGGAGGAAGCCACCAACATAGCCAGAGGATTAATGGAATCATATAATAAGGCATGATTCTTGCAAGAAACCAATAAACCCAAAACAAAAGCTTGAGGATAAGAAAAACATCATCAACAACAACAACTATCTAAATAACAATAAACACAACAACAAACACAAACCGTAACACTGAAGTATACCCACCAACAACAGAATAGAAGGCAAGAAACCTTCAGGACTTATGCTGCCACCAATGGGTATACTGGGAATTGTCCCCTATGTGAAAGGTGCACCTTGCATCACATAGGACCCTGCACTATCAAGTGTCGGACTTGCAATAGAGTAGGTCATCTGACCAAGAAATATGGCAGAAACAAAAAACCAGCCACTTAGTAAACAACCTTACAATCAGTATCCATGAACTATGTAATGTATGGTGGAGAGAAAGGACATTATAGCCAAATCGTGCTCAAAAGGCAAACAAAAGGGCCACAAGAAAGCATCAACTTAGAGACAATTAGGCTTTAATTCCCTTTAGGAATTCTACCCTAGTAAACTTACTCTTCTAGCGGATGATTTTTAAGTTTCATTAGAATCTTCTTTAGTCTGAAAACCCAATCATCAAGTTACAAATCATTGTCGTTGTTGCTATTTATCTAGAATCCTAACTCCAAATACGTAGCATAAGTATCAACTTCTTTTAGAGTATTCAATATTTAAATTTTATCCATAAAATAACAAATTGGAAAAGTTTCGATTACATCTTGTTTATATGGTGGATATCAAAACTCGACAAATAATTTTTCAATTCCATTAATACTATCATGTTTCAACTCCTGAATACTCCTCCTCATACCATTTGAAACATAAATAATCATCCTCGACTATATGGGCCGTCAGTACAATTAATATCACCATAAATTACTTACCTTTTAAATGATCTAAATCATTTCTGTACATTTATCGTTTTGATAAGGTCATTTTTTTGGCTTATGTAATACGATTTATATCATCTTATTGAAATGAATTAGGACGCTTCTTCATTTGAATAAGAAAATTATAAATCTCTGAACTATGAATTTATAAATCTCGATTGTTACAAGGATTTGGCTCCGCTTCTCTTTGTAAGAGAAAAATTATAACTAAGTAGGCTTAAGTATCTAGCATAAGCAAAACGTAAAAACAAACAAGTTTCTTATCAATCTGTTAATACAAATAATTTCCTTTTCTTCACTTAATCGTTATCAATATTACCTTTATCATCTATTCATCTGTATCCCACATGATTAACAACTCTCTTACAATTCATAATCATTCCTTGACATCTCTCCGGAATTCGACTAAATCTCGGGACAAGATTTCTGTAAGGGGTAGAGATATAACATAACCCAGAATTTTCAATCAATGCAAAATCACCTATTTTTTAAAACCCACAATTGTACGGGGAATATTTTTCGCTCTATTACATTAGCTGTTGCATTGCCAATATCTCAATATCAAATGTAACTTGCAATCTAAAGTAGACAAGCTCCGCAAACTCTATCTATGGCCATCCAATCTACAATATATGTCACAAAACATTTAACAAAGTCAAGTCAATATCATCATAACACTATTACAAGTACATTACTCATATAAATGTTACCATTCGCAACGTATATTAAAAACGGCTTTAAAAAACCGTTATCATATACCTCTAAACCCTAAATACCATGAAAGGGGTTAATATCTAAAGCGAATGCACAAGCTACTAAATCTCATGTACAAGTAATATAACATCTCATTTGAATACATCTTCCCTACAGAATAAGGTACAAGTCTTTTAAAGTATAATGTACAAGTCATTAATGCACGACATCCAAAATAGCCGTTTCACCTCCGTTTTCCCAAGGAATCTTGTACAATCTATCAAGTACAAGTTACAAGAATGTCATATACTTCATTTACATCCTATATTATTCTCATTTCATGAAATTACAAGAAATACAATCCAGAAACCTTAACCCGAGCAAAATACTAAACCGTGACCCGTTTCTTGATATTTATCCATTTTAAACTTCAACCAACACTCAAATAAGTTGTAATAACTTATATTACAACATTATCAATCATATTCAATCATCATTTCATCATTTCATTACTATTATACACGAATTAAAACCAAGAAACCCTAAACGTGCCCTAATTAGAACATTCGACCCGTTTACTCATTTTCATCTATTCAAAATCCAAACCACCTATGAATTCTTGTTAATAACTCTTAATATGAGTCTTGTGAACATATGTCTATCATTAAATTAGCAATATACACGAATTAGAAGCTTAAAAACCCTAATAAACCTATACATGCCCTAAAATTGACCCGCGACCTTGTTAACTCATTTTCGACCCATTTTAACTCAAACCACTTATCAAACCTTGATTATAATCCTTAATACAAACCTTAAGATCAGTAATCTATCATCTTGGATCAACTACACATGAAATATAAACTTGAAAACACTAAGAAACCCTAACCGAATCCTACTTGACCCGTACCCCTTTTTCCTTTATTTTTGACCCATTTTATAATCAACCATGTGATCAAGCACCACTATGACTCACCTCATTCATTCCTAAGCTACTTACAAGCACCACTCTTGAATTTCTTGGCCAAAAATCAAGCCACATCTCCCTCTTTTATACCATAGCAGCCGTGGCATGCACATGGTGTTTCCACTATGTTCTTGCTAGCTTCTAGTCCATACAACTCACTCTCTAGCTTCTACTAATCACCCTCTA
>BQNB010183183.1:0-12426 GCA_026074375.1 Tanacetum coccineum | reverse complement strand
TTTTAACTGCTTCACATGTTTAGTGTGTTTGTTATACAGTTCAGGCTAGTCGTAGTGCAAGTCACCTGTCTTGCTCGTGAGACATGGCAAATAGTGATAGCCCTCCATCACATGTAGAAAGGGTCATTTGTTGTCTTGAAGTATATTTTGACGACTCATATAAACATTTGTTGATTTGTACATTTAGAACATGTTATCTAAACATTTGACTTGTATCTTGCGGATATTGCAAGTTCTGTGGCTAGGAAGCCCGTTTTGTAGACTATATTATATTTATTCGGATTTTGGACGTATTTAGCTTTATTATATCAAAAGTCTTTGATCCGTTATATTGTTTTGTGGTTTGGTACAAGTTGTAATGTAATTAGGTAGCATCTTATGTGGTTATATAGGTTTATATATTGGTATATTTTTTCTAGAAAAAATTCAAAAATCTAGAAAACGCTTGCTGTTCCATACAAAAATATTAAAAGGTTTCCCCGTGGACATGTCCCCGGGGATTCGTGGCACATGTCGCCGGGGATTCTTGGCAAGGATTCGTGGGATTAATTAATTAATTAATTAGTTAATTAATTAAGTAATTAATTCTTATTAACGACAAAACTATCCCCGGCGACATGTCGCCGGGGAAAAGGTGTCCACGGTGGCACTCATTTGGTTAACTGAAAATTGGGTGGGCCTGTGTGGGTCCGTTAATGTCGCCAGAAAAAATTGCAGGGGAATGAATCCCCTTCCAGCTTTCCCCGGCATCTTTTCTCTGGCGACATGTCGCCGGGGAAGAGTATCCCAAGGGACATGTCACCAAGGAAAGATGGTTTATGTCCCCGGGGATAGTGGTAAATGTTGTAGTGTATATTCAAAATAACATATCATGTTAATACTTTCCATAATATCATCAATATTTATAACGTATTTTATACCCTTTGTTTTCATTTTTTTAAAGTTTTTAAAGAATAGATTTTGAGCATTATAAGTGTAAAGCTATATATACTAGCATTTAATGCACAAATACACTTATACAACATCAATAAATAATGATTTTTTAAATACTTCTTACCAAAAATATATCTAAAGTACACCCTCTGTCTCCATTTTTGGTTGAGTTTGACTATCTTAAAAGGTTCGATCCGAAGTGATTTGTTTTGGTTGAAATATGATTTGTTGTGGATATGGATAAGATGATGAAGATACTTTTGCAAAACAATCTCTAGCAAGATGACTAGTTTTATCACATTTAAAAGATTCAGTTTTGTCAAAAGATTTTAAGGCACTGTACACTTTGGTACTTATAGTGTCCTCTTTATCAGCGAGATCGTCTTGGAATTGGCTAAAACAATCATTTCTTGGAATTCTTCATTTAGATAATCCATGTACTCTTTACTACTTATATTGTGCTCTTCATCTGCGGGATCATCTTGGAAAGTCCTAAATAATAGATTTAGAGAAAAAAGTAGTTGATATAAGGGTAGTAGTGATCATAACTTTCGTGGTCTCTGGTGCACAGATTTTATCTATTATCCTCTCTTAATATTTATACTTTTCAAAGAGGGTTGCTAAGTTGATGACATCAAATAACGTCTATTTTATAGCATCATTTATCCCATGTATATTACCCATTTTGTATAATTATTGCAAAGAATTGTTACTTAATCGTTTGTATTTAAGAATTGCAGTAATTATGGAGTACTTGGTGAAGTTATGCTAAAAGGCACGCATTTTGGAGCATAAACGAAGAGTTCGAGAAAGTCTACTGATCTGACAGCAAATACGCCGTATTATTCTAGACCTATACGACGTATCCAAGACTTTGACGAATCAAAAGACCATTGCCTGACTTTGAAGAATACGCCGTATCCACATCAGTATATACGTCGTATATTATACTTTGGTCAAATATCAAGAAAAGCACACTTTCAGCCAATACTCCGTACCCAAGAAGCTCGATACGCCGTACCCAAGATGTACAAAACACCGTACCCAAAGAGCCAATACGCCGTACCCAATGAGCCAATACGCCGTACCCAAGGACCCCAATACACCGTACCGGAGTAGCCCAATACGCCGTACCCAATAGGTCCGATACGCCGTACCCAATAGGTCCGATACGCCGTATCCAGGATGTCCGATACGCCGTATCCATATCAGCTCAAGAAAATTCTAGAATATTTTATTCTTGGAGCCTACGCCAAGTCATCCAATACGCCGTATTGAGCTTCCTAATATGCCGTATCGAACAGACTATCAGACCCTATATATACAGATGACCCTAAACTCAATTGAAGGCATGCAAGTGAATCCCTAAACCACCAAGTCGATCAAGAGACGATTAGAAGAGCCTAGAAGGTCCGAAAAGAGCCTCAAGATCATAGGAAAACTCTTGAAATCTTTACTTAACTGAATACGCGTTCGATTGAGGTTTCTTTACTTTAATCGTTCATATATCAAACCGTATATATTTTTACAATGACTATCGGCTCATACCTTTAGGTATTAGCCATGTTTATGAAGATCTAATGTTTGGTTTGTTTATCTTGATTGCTTAATTTATCGTTGATAGTTGTTTATTTTTATCAATTTATATTTGTTTACGTGCTTAAGTATGCGACCTATCATTCAACTAGGTCTAGTCCTACATATTTAATACTCTGCAACTTCAGTGTTGTTTAGGCGTAGGCTAAGAGTCCGGGATAGCTCTCTATATTGTAATTTATATATCTAGAATCATAGGATTACACATATTGACCTATCTTTGCCTTTAGATTAGTAAGTTTAGTTGAGCCATAAGGTGACCTTGGTATCAATGAGTACCTTCTTATTCCATTGGTAAGGACTCGGACAGTAGACTACTAGTATATAAATTGTCGTTAAGCAGTAAGTGGGTATAGTCTCGATGAGCTAGGGTTTAGAAAGAGCACCATTACTTAGATCCTAAGATAGATTATAATCAACATAAGGATGCTTTATGCGGATGCGTCTAATTGTGATATAATTAGCGTGTCTAGGTCTTAGGAAGAAGTACCGCCTAAGTCTAGGAATGATATGCCCCTTCGAGATAAGTCAATCATTGCACTATTAAACAAACCTGCTTTTTTAAGGATTATTATAGTGATACGTTTTCCTTACATTAGTTCTTGACCGCACTTCTTTATCGTTTGTTATTCTTCTTGTGTGTGTTTATTGCTTTAATTGTCATCAAAACCTTAGGTGTAGACTACACAAACCGTAGCCAGTTTTCAGGTTGAAACCCCCTTTTTGCATTAGTTTTAGGGTTTAACTTAGATAATAAAATAATTGATAGGAATTAGGAATTATCGCTCTCGCTCTTTGTGATCGACACTACTACTTACCATAGAAACTTCATCGACCGGGGACACTGCCCAGTTTAATGTATTGTTTTTAGGTACTAGTCGGCATAAAATAAATAGTAAAATTGATACATAAATAACAACTGACACAACAGACACATCAAGCTTTTGTCGCCGTTCCGGGGTTGTGAAGTTGTTTAGTTCTTGTTTTTATTAGTGTTTTAGTTTAGATTTAGTTTAGTTTAGATTAATTTGCATATTTGCGTGTTTGTTTTTGTGTGTTTGATTTCTGCATTGTATATTTAGCATATTGTGTGTGTTTCCGCATTATTACAGTTCACTGAAATTTTTTTGAGTCGAATACTCAATACGGCGTATTGAATTTATTGGATACGGCGTATAATTTTTTTTCAAACCAATACAGCGTATTCGACTCTATCGTCAATACGGCGTATTCAGTCCACTGAATACGGCGTATTAAGCTATTTGACAGTTTTCTTTCCTAGCGAATTTATTACAGGTTAAAATGGACGACCCCAACATTACTATGGAGGAGTATATCAGAATTGAGGAAGAAAAAGCTCGTAGGCGTGGTAAGGTGTATAACTGGGAAACTGCTACGTATGGTAAGATCTGGGATAATGAAGACGTTCACGACCTCGGATCTGTTGAAACTGAATTCCCAGCTATAGTCTTTAACGACACGTTAACATCTGAAGCAACACTCTCGTGTGAGCCTACGGTAAGTTCTCTTAACGACAATGAAATTGACTTTAGAATATCGTTTGACGAATCCGACGATGAAGACTACATGGTAATTTTTGACAAAAACTCATTTTCTCACAAGATAATTTCTGTCAATGATTTGAAAACGGATTCGAAAAATGATAATTATAAAGCCAATATGCCTTTGATTCCGTCACCCAAGCCTACAGTCAGTTATTTTAATGATTTAGACTTCTTTAAAGATTTTGAGAATGAATTTCCAGCCATTGTTTACAATGATGCTCAAATGTCTAAATCAGATTTATCAACTGAACCGATTTTAAACCCTCAACATATCGATGAATTTGATTTAAAAGATGAAACATCATTGTCCGAGTATGATGAAGAGGAACAAAACGTTATATGCTTTAATGATTTATTTTCTTTTAACGTAATTTATCCTGATAAATTAAAAACGGATATGGACAATGATAATGATAAAGTCGATATTGAACACTCTTCGAGGGATTTATCTGTCAAACCATTACCTGATTTAATAAATACCGATGTTGGTGCCTATTTACATGGGTCAAATAAGCTTTTGGAAACAAGTCATGATAAATCTAATAAATTTTTCAAAACTGAAACTTTTATCAAGGGATTAAATTTTAATATCATGACTTGGAATTATCTTAACAAAGGGATGTCATTCATTTTCCTAATCAAGAATCTGTATGTGCCATTTGGCATCATGTTTGACCCCAAATTGTTTTATAAGGATGTGATTAAATTAGGGCAAATCTAACTTAAAAACTTTTCTGTAAACAAACGTGCTTGCCGGGAGACAACCCGGAATATATTTTCAATTTTTATCAAGTCAGTCTTCCCAGATTTTCTATACGGCGTATCCAAACCCCATGGATACGGCGTATTGACTATCTGGGCATTATCCAGTCTTTATTTTCAGCACAGTCTATACGACATATTCATTAAATGAATATAGCGTATACATGTATCAATATGACGTATCTTGGGGTATGGATACGGCGTATCGACTCCCTGTACAGTTTTAGGTATTTATTTCAAGTCTAACCAAACGAATACACGGAGATAGAATTGCATTTGTTTTCTGAGAATTTACACAAGACCTCGCGAAGGAAATATCGACGAATATTGGGGGAGAATTTACAAATCTAGAAATCTTGAAGTGTTGGAGTCTTGAAACCTCAAGACGGCTGTTCAACACACGATCTTGTTTATAAACGCAACTTGGAGAATCTACCGAGCAAATATCAGGGGAGTTTCTCATTCTAATTCTTTTTAAATTCCCGTATTTAATGTTTTACATATACAACGAGGACGTTGTATAATTCAAGTGGGGGGATGGAATTAGAATGTTTACTTGTCTTAAATTTTCACAATAAAAGGCTTAAATTATGCTCAAATTTAAAAAATTTCAAGCATACTTTTGTGAAATTACATGTTACATAACCCGCACACAATAACCCTTGTTAGATATTGTGAGGATTTAACCTTTCCGTTTGGAAATGTTTATCCAAAATCCACAAAATATGAGCGTGTCAGTGATGTTGTAGACTTTAGAACTTGGTTTGGTATATCTATTTGAGACCACAATAATGAGTATTATGGATTTAATTGGAGTAACTTGTTCAAATTGGTAAATCTTAGGATTACAACCAAATCGCCTTTACATGTTGCCTGTTAACTAACTACACCGGTTAGTTAACCTCCCGTTAAACCCTTTCACTCTCATCTTTAGAGTGATGATCCACTTGAACAACCCGTAGAGCCAATCCTTTAGGAATTCACACCAACTATTTGTTTCGTTACACCCTTACACCTTAACCTACCTTGTTAGATTAAAGTTTAATTTACAGTTGCTAGTTGCTTAAAGTGTAAAGTTTGTATTTCCCGAGTCTTGTGTCATTTTCTATCTTTGGTGCGGTTGAAAATTTACATATTGCAAATAGGAATGTATATTAGTAGTCAAAACTCGTGTGATTTTACTACCGTCACAATTATTGGTGGAACCGAAGAACGAAGAAATTACCGAAGGAATTATTGAGAATTATTATGATGGTGAAGATGGTGAAACTACATCGAGATTTGAAGAATAGTTAGCAAAAAAAATCGAAAAAATGAGAAAAAATATACAAAAAAGAGAGAAGGAAAGTTTAAAGATAATCGTTTGGCAAAAAGCATTACCGAAGAAATTATATGAAGGATCGATTATTCGTTGATACGTCTAAAAATCAACAATGTAGAGTATTGTATAAAGTGGAAGATATCACCACTTGTCTTGTAAAGTATGTAAAGTTTTAGGAAGATTAGGAAGTTGACCGTTACGTGAACACCAACTTAGGTTGTTGTTTTTGATCAATGATCAAGACATTGTAAATAGTTGTGTCTTTATCATGGTAATGGTCAGGAAATAAGAGTCTAGCAATTTGTATCTTAAGTCTTAATATATTTGTTTCCTGATTTTTATTTAACAACAATTTACTTCTAACAACAATTATTCACCTCTTACCTAATGATTAGCCGCTGGTTTTACGCGAATGAGGATGTGATCGAGCGTGCATGGACTATTCCGTCAGTTAAGCACATGTATGATGTATCAGTGCCTTGTTGGGTTTTGATTTTGTGAAAGTTAGAAGGTTACTACCCTATATCATTCTTCATCTAACCGTTGGTACACTTTCGAATGGGGATGTGATAGAACACACATGTCAGATCCCGTCGTTTGGGTGTATATGTGTGCTTCAGTGCCGGTTGGAGTTAGGTACTTTCTGGTGAAAGATTGTCGTATGATCAAACCATATGCCTTTCCATACAAAAAAACCATATTTACTTGATAAACTTGTTACTCCTTAGATTAGTGGTGGAGATATGTCATCCGTGCCAGCTTATGATAGAATATCGTCACGGACAAGCATTTGAGAGAATAGTTACATGTTACACTTAGTAGACTTATGTTGATGTTTGAGTGTTTTCATATTCTATTTCGTGAGGTGTTTGGTTGTGTTAGATCGAAGTAAATGCCTTTACACAAATACAATATCCATCGGGTTACAATTTTTTGTAAACTTCTAAAGGCTACTTGAGGAAAAGTAGGATTCAAGTGGGGAGATATTTGATGACCTCAAATAACGTCTATTTTATAGCATCGTTTATCCTACGATATTAACCCATTTTGAATAATTATTGCAAAGAATTGTTACTTAATCGGTTTTGTATTGAGATTGCAGTAATTATGGGGAGTATTTGGTGAAGTTATGCTAAAGGCACGCATTTTGGAGCATAAATAATAGAGTTCGAGAAAGTCTACTGATATGACAGCCAATACGTAGTATTATTCTAGACCTAATCCACATCAGTATATACGTCATATATTATACTTTGGTCAAATATCAAGAAAAGCACACTTTCAGCCAATACTCCGTACCCAAAAAGCTCTATACGCCGTACCCAAGATGTACAAAACACCATACCCAAAGAGCCAATACGCCGTACCCAATTAGCCAATACGCCGTACCCAAGGACCCAAATACACCGTACAGGAGTATCCCAATACGCTGTACCCAATAGATTTGATACGCCGTACCCAATTGGTCTGATATGCCGTATCCAGGATGTCCGATACGCCGTATCCATATCAGCTCAAGAAAATTCAGTAATATTTTATTCTTGGAGCCCACGCCAAGTCATCCAATATGCCGTATTGAGCTTCCCAATACGCCGTATCAAACCGACTATCAAACCCTATATATACAGACGACCCTAAACTCAATTGAAGGCATGCAAGTGAATCCCTAAACGAGATAAAGAGCCTTAAGATCATAGGAAAACTCTTGTAATCTTCGCACAATCGAATACGCATTCAATCGAGGTTTCTTTACTTTAATCATTCATATATCAAACCGTGTATATTTTTACAATGACTATCGGCTAATACGTTTAGGTATCAGCCATGTTTATGAAGATCTAATGTTTGGTTTGTTTATCTTGATTGCTTAATTTATCGTTGATTGTTGTTTATGTTTATCAATTTATATTTGTTTACGTGCTTAAGTATGTGACCTATCATTCAACTGGGTCTATTCCTACATATTTAATGCGCTGCAACTTTGGTGTTGTTTGGGCGTAGGCTAAGAGTCCGGGATAGCTCTCCATATTGCAATTTATATATCTAGAATCATAGGATCACAAATATTGACCTATCTTTGCCTTTAGATTAGTGAGCTTAGCTGAGCCATAAGGTGACCTTGGTATCAACGAGTACGTTCTTATTCCATTGGTAAGGACTCAGACAGTGGACTACTAGTATATAAATCGTCGTTAAGCAGTAAGTGGGTAAAGTCTCGATGAGCTAGGGTTTAGTAAGAGCACCATTACTTAGATCCTAAGATAGATCATAATCAACATAAGGATGCTTTATGCAGATGCGTCTAATTGTGACAGAATTAGCGTGTCTAGGTCTTAGGAAGAAGTACCGCCTAAGTCTAGGAATGATATGCCCCTTCGAGATAAGTCAATCATTGCACTATTAAACAAACCTGCATTTTATCGGATTATTCATGGTTGATACGTTTTCCTTACATTAGTTCTTGACTGTTCCTCTATCGTTTGTTTGTCTTTTTGTGTGTGTTTATTGATTTACTTGTCATCAAAACCATAGGTTAGATACACAAAATCGTGCCAGTCTCTCAGGCTGAAACCCCTCTTTTGCATTAGTTTTAGGTTTAATATAGATAACTAAAATACTAATAAAATTACAAATTAACGCTCTCGCTTTTAGTGATCGACACCCTACTTACCACGAAACTCCATCTGACCGGGTACCCTGCCCGTTAAAGTGTTGTTTTTGGTTGAGTTGGCAAAATATAAATTTAAAACTTGAATCATATAAAAAAACAACCCTACACTACGACACATCAAGTTTTTGGCACCATTGCCGGGGAGTGAAGTTATTTAATTCTTGTTTTTATTAGTGTTTTAGTTTAGATTTAGTGTAGCTTAGATTAATTTTCATATTTGCATGTTTAGATTAGCCATGAAAAAAGAATAAACCTATGTCACCTGTAGTAAACCGCTGCCAATAAAATTACCAAACCGCTGGCTTAATAGAGGTACCAAACCGCTAAAGTGTCACTTTCAAAGTGAGGACCACTTGTAAACCGTTGGTAGTACTAACCTTTTGTTTTCTTCCTTGTCTTCGACTAACAAACAAAACAAGTGTGCACTATGAACTCAAAGGCATGATAATAAGCTACTAACTATAAACTACAATAAGATACTTTTAAAGAGAATAAGCTACGAACAGTTTTACAAATAAGGTACGTTATAAGCTGTAAGTGAAAGAGCTAAACAAGTTTTGACATGAGAAAGATAAAGCTTTTTGTAAGGAAAATAGGTTAACAAACTAATAAGCTAGAACTAAGCTACGAGAATAAGCTGTTAGAAGAGAAAAAAAACAAAAACTTTTGAGCCACTTTTTAAGCCACAAATACTATAGAGATAATAAGCCACGAAGATGATGCAGAAATAAGCTAGAAAACGGTTTAACCGGAGAAAGTGTTTGTTAAGAAAAAACTATCAAGTCAATGAAAGCTAGGAAAAAAAACATATTTGAAAACGAAGTTGACACATTCAGACAAAACAAAAAAGCTAAACTATACTATAAAAAAATAAGCCTTAAAGACCAAAATAAGCTATTAAAATATTTGTCTAATGTTTCATTTAAAGGTTTGCAAAGAAACCAAATAAACCCAAAGATGAGATTTTCAAACAGTAGGTGTATAACAACCCAAATGAAAAACTAAAACTTATGGAATGAGACAAATTGTTAAAAAATAACGAGTTAAAAATAAAAAATATCTAGAGATAAGCTAGAAAATAAGCTAAAGTGAGCTCGAAAATAAGCATAAACATAATCACTAAATCCACCTGTGGCTCTTGATACCACTTGTTATCCCACTAGTTAATCCATACACAACAATAAGCTAACACCAAATAAGCAATAAGCTAGAAAAGAGAGAAAGGAAAATGAAAGATTAGATTAGAAAGAGAAGAGAGTGGTGGGAGGTTACACACATGTTTTACACATAGATATGAATGACCAACACCCTCTCCATGTATGGAGAGGGTTCCTTTTATACCTTATGCCTTCATTTAAGATGCATGGGCTTCTTCTTGGGCCGGGCTTGGTTTAACTTGGGCTTTGAGCCCGAAACATGGACAATATTAGATTACAATCCAAGCCCGTTAATACCCGACTACCCTATTACATAAAAAGACTAACATTGACTAATAAGACCGATAACAATCTTGTTTGACTTAAATAGAATTAAGGCTAATAGTCGTAACTCTCCATAAAGCAGCCCCCAAAAACATTTGGCGGCCCCCTAATATATATGGGACCGCCAACAGAAGGAGTCATGAAATTCTTCTTGTTTCATCTTTTTCAGCATTCTTGTCCCTATCTACTCTAGCCACATCTATTCTTTCCCAAAATAAACCAAACACCTTTTAGATGATTCCTTCTCCAAACACCATGCTTTACCTAAAATTTCCCTATTAAACAACATCATCTCACTCATCCTCTTCACACATAATCACCTCTTCTCTTCTAAGTTCCCCACCTCTCCTCATAACTATCATGTCCTCCTCTAGTAAATCCTCTCGTAACTACTCATAAAAACACCGAAGGGCTATTCTTAACCTTGGAGGCAAAGTCACACTCTTCCCCCTCACCACTATCTCCTCCACCTAATAGGACTCCACCTACCTCTCCCATCACTACAAATTCCTTGTCATCCCCTTCACCTCCACACAATTCAACTCAAAACTAAATAGTAAATGATCTAAATAAACTTCATCACATATCAAATCTTATTGACATTAACCTCCAACTAGCAATTGAAGCCACTAATCCTTCACCTCCTACTTCCCCGGTACTTTCTCGATACTTTCTATTTCTAAGTAAAAATTTCATTTGGTGTTTTCGCGACTGCTCGCGCGAGCAGCGGCGCTCAAACCCAAAATCTATTTGATACATTGAGAGATGACCGTTAATCGTATTCGAAATCTCTCTTCTTGGTCTTCACTCAATTCCTTCTCAATAACAACCTCCTCTCCATAATTAAGCACTCTAGAATGCTTAATTCCTCTAAATAATAAATAACCCATCTCTTGCTTGTGGCATCTTCTAGATTTCAAGAATCTACTAGCCTAGCTCTATGCCTTAATATGTCTTTACTTTATGCTTATCTACTTTATCTTGTAATATTCATACCATCATAGTGTGAATCTTTTTTATCTTTTATTAGAGTTTCTTTTTTTTATTTGCTTGCAATCAATGTTTCTTGTATGAGTAGTCTTAAAATTGATGAATAAAACTACTTTTGGGTTTAACTTGCATGAATTGCTATATTGCTACTAGTTGGGAATATATTCTTGCACTTGTACTTCTCACTTTGTTTTGTAGCAATATTCTCATAAGATCGATCCCTTGGTGCCCCAAACGAAGGGGAGCATACATCAAGGGGGAGTCTTGGCATCGTCGATTTCTTTCTCTCTACAATTCGATGATCATCCTTTTTGACTTCGACAAAAAGGAGGAGAAATGGATCAAAACTCATTAATAATTTAAAAACTTTATTTTTACATAAAATGAGTTTATATTTTGTCATCATCAAAAAGGGGAGATTGTTAATACAAATAATGTCTAAAAACGTTATTTATACTTTTTGACCTCTCGATGTTTTGAAGACAACAAAATATAAAAACGTTTACGATAAAAATAAACGTTTACAAATTATTAATCGTAAATTTTCATTTCAAATGTAAATCACTTAAGGTATGCATAAACAAATCATTAAACATGATTGGTGATCAAGAAAATAATTTTTCTTAACCATCACATTTTAACAAAAATAAATATATATAAAATACTTTTTAATTAATTAAAATAAAAGTTTTATTTAAAACATAAATTTGAAATTCAAATTTTCCTTCCAAAATGGAAGCTTCCATAACAGATAAAATCTTCCCCACTAAAAGACAAAAAAGAGAGCGTCAGTCTAGGGCGGCCCCCAGATATATCTGGAATCGCTGGGACCGCCACCAACTGACCGTTGGGGATTCCTGCCTATAAATACTGCACTATTTCTAGCTGAAAAATAGACCTCTTTGCACGAATTTTTCTAGTCTTCTTTCTCTCTCTAAAAACCTTCTTTCTCTCACTAAATCTCTTGATCACTAACATTGTTTGATCTTGTTTCAAGTGATCCAATCTCTTCTTCTCATCTCTCCTCTACTCTCTATCAAGGACAAGAGAAGAACATTCGTATTCGCCAAGAAACGAATTGTTGTAGTCTAGTGACTTCTCCTTCTT
>BQNB010183181.1:0-12426 GCA_026074375.1 Tanacetum coccineum | reverse complement strand
TCGATTCTAGTCCGTGTTCCATTTCGTGTCGTGACAACTTAACTACTTCATCCAAAGTACTTTAAGTATTTTTAATTAGCGAAATGCAAATTAAAATGTCACTCCTTTAACAAAATTCGTCAAAAATAAAGCCCTCTCCTGTTGGCGGTCCGGCGGCCCCTGGATATATCTGGGACCGTCAGTAGCAGGCTTGTAATTCCATTCATTTTTTTCTAAGTCCATAACCAAACACTTCCTCTCGTCTGCTACGAGCTGACGTCTACTCTACACCCAAACCTATACCCAATATCTCTCTATAGGTCAATGGGTCATTCTCATATTCCAACTCTCATAAGCATCGTTGCTTGTGTTGTCAATAGTCAAGTGAATTTCATAATGAAACGCGTCTCATTCTTAAACACATTCCTTACAATCTATCACTTCATAATAAATCCCCTCATATACAAACCTTGGTCCTCATATCTCGCACACGTCTTCTCTCAATTCTAATAGTCTCTTCTCTTCTATAGACGATTCTTCTCACTTTTATTAGTCTTTATACTTAAGACGTTTCTTCTCACTTCTAAACGTTCCTTTTTACTTCAAATAAGTCTCCTCATCTCTAACGTTTCTTCTCACTTCTAAGCATTTCTTTTCTCTTCTAATAGTCTTGCTACTTTTAGAATTCCTCCTATATCTCTTGACAACTTAATTATTTCATCTGAAACATTTAAGTTGCAAAATGCAAATGTCACTCCTTCATAAAAAAAATCCACTTTCTAAAAAGTGAAGAACATAAAGAAGATATTCAATCTTCAAGTGTTATTGAGTCACCACATTGTTGCGTATCTCATTATTCTTCCACCATAAAAGAGCTACCACCTCATTTCACATCCCACTTTATTCCTCAACATTGTCAACCAACAAAACACCAAACAAACCTTTGAATTCCCAATCATCCACCTCTGTCACGATAGGATCGCATGCACATCAATTGTTAATGCAAACGATATATCAATCTTTTCTAACAACCTCTCCTCAACACTTTCCTTCTTTAGTCTCGCTCATCCTTTCTCACTTTTCGGCTCTATAGAATCATTTTTATTCACTTTCAAGAGCATATCGTCTCCATCCTCATATTATTTTTCTTTTTCTTCTTTTTTTAAAGTATATATTTTGGCATATCTCGCCAAGATATTAAGTGTCATTCGTCTCCCTTCAAAAAGTCATCCTCATAATATTTGTGTGTCAACCAATAAACGAATCCCACGCTCGTTTATTAAAAGTTGGTCGAATCTTAGTCCTTAAACATATGTCTGACTCCTTTTATTTCATCATTTTGGTTGATTGCATGTATCTAGTTTCTTATTCTTTTTCAAAGTGTCATACTTTAGAATCATAACACCTAAAAGTGCATGCCTAGTTCCTCGCTAACATCTTGCTATATACATATATGTGCACTTGTCTACTGACTATGTTTTGTAGCACACATCCATATCTTGATTCCTTGGTACCCCAAACAAGGGGGAGTATACACTGAGGGGGAGAACTTACAAGCGTGCTCCTCATTTAAATCACATTCATCGAACGTCTTGATTTTTGATGGGAATTTATTTTATCTTTAGAGTCAATATACAAGGAATGTTATTATCAGGGGGATGCAATGAGCAAGGAGGCTAGGTGATATGTGGGTAAATAGCATGGAGTTGGTTAAACCGTGATGATAAAAGACTTCACTGGGATGATGCAAGCTCACGTTTATAGGAAGATAGGATCGGGGATTATAAAATATGATGAAGGGATCATTTATACTCTAAATACTTCACCTCCTTCACTTCAAAATCACCCTTAACCTTAAGTTCCTCTTCTCATACCTTCAACTTATATATTTAAAGTACCTATTTTCTTTTCATGCCTTCTTCTCATCCATCACGACCTCCTCTAAATTATCCAAGAAACACAAAACCGCCTCAACCTTATTTCTCATATTTTCTTCGCATTCCTCCAACCTATATACTTTGAGCACCTACCTTTTCTTCATTCCTTCAACCTATACACTCGAAGTACCTACCTTCTTCTTTTGCCTACTTCTCATCTCTTATAACATTTTCTAAACTATCCAAGAAACACGTAGTCACCTTCATCTTTATTTCTCATATCTTCTCCTCATACCTCAAACCTATACACTCGGAGCACCTACTCTCTTCTCATTCCTCCAACGTATATACCCGGAGCACGTACCCTCTTCTCATGACTTCTTTTCAAAACCACCAACCTATATGCTCCAACTATTATTAACATAATACCTTTTTGCTTCGACAAAAGGGGGACAAGGGAGTATAAACGAGTAACTTTTAAACTTTACTATCTGTTATAGTTTACATATTTTGTCATCATCAAAAAGGAGGAGATTGTTAGTGCAAATATTACGATATTTAATCTATATGATCTCTTTATGTTTTGGTGATGACAAACATGTGACTTATAATACGTAACGTAAAGTGCGCAAGTTACTCATAATCACAAATCATAAATGCATACATGCATCTACATCTCTCGAAGTCTAAAGTCTACATCAACACTGACATTTGTTTGCACCCGAAGTAAATCACGTAAGGTATGTACAAACAACATTAAACTTGTAGGATGATCAAAGAAATAAGTTTTTGTCTTAAACTTTATATTTTTATAAATATAAGAAAACAATTTCTCAAAAAGTATTTAGACAAATTATAAAGAAATGCTTTGTGTGGTAATTATTTTAAATTTTAAATCTAGTAATTCCCCCCCCCCCCCAAAACAAGTTAGTTTTTCACCAAATTTTACCTTCACCACAAAAAGACAAAAACAAGAGCATCGGTCAGGGCGGTCCTTTAAATATGTCGGAGGCCCCTTTAAATACTGGATAGCCCCCTAATATATATCTGGGGATTCGTCGCTGTCTGGCAGAATGTTTTTCAGCTCCTATAAATAGTGGGTCACCTCCAACTATTTTTATAATCTTTTGCACAGATTTCTCTCAGTCTTTCTCTCTCTAATTCTCACTAAAATCTTTCTAAATCTTTGATTATATAACTTGTTTAATCTTGTTTAAATTTGATCCAATCTTCTATCCTTTCCTTCTTCCCTCAAGTGCAAGAGAAGAATTTTCGTCATCGTCAAGATACGAAGTTACGTAGTCTAGTTAGTCCATTTGTAACATTTGTTACATATAGATCTAGTCTATGTCTTCCAATCTTTAGTAGTGTGTAGATCCAAATGGTGTATAAATTCAAAAGGATTGATGGTGTGTCGGTTGGTATTTTAGTCCTCGAAATACAAGTGTGGTGGTAGATTGGTTCTAGCTAAGATTAGGACTCGACATCTAGCTTAGTGTCAAAAAATAATGTAAGCGACACGGTTTATGTGTTTAGGCCTTAAAACACAAGGTTTGTTATGTTGGGACATAAAACATAACGGGTTTGGTTATACCTGAAGAAGAACTTGACATCTAGCTTAGTGTCAGAAAATAATGTAAGCAACTTGTATGGTTTTCTCCGCTGAAAAGGGAGCTTGTTGACTAGTGAAGTAACTCTCAAGTTGGGTACTCGGGGAGTGGAGTAGGGCAAAGAGGAGCTTTGTGACCGAACCACTATAAATCACCGTGTCCGGTTTGCATTTTCTTTTACCTTTCTCTTTACTTATGTCTTTACATATCGCTTTACTTTTATACTTGCATTGTGCTTATGATTGTGTGAATTGTTATGTATGTTATGTTAGCCATGGTTGTGTAGCTCTTTGTAGTAAACATTGTGAGTGTGAATATACTGGTAGAATATGCGCTAGTAATTGTAAATCTATTATCGACACTTCTCATTTGCATCAACCTTGATTGGTGATTTGATACAAAAGATCTAGTCCGAAAACCTCTTCTGAAGGTGGTCCCTATAAATCAGGCGCCCCCCTGATGTACTAGGTGGGCCCTATATATTTATGGGACCGCCGGCAGAGAGTAATGGAATTTTTTGATCTAAAGTTTTTAAACGAAAAGGTATTCACCCCCCTACGGTTTCCACACTTTCCCCTATAAATAATAAATCACCTCCCTTTACCAGAAAATCACATTCTCTAACGCCGTCACAAATCATCGTAAAGAATAGGCTTCTGATACGCCAAACCACCACCCTCCGATCCACAACAACAACAACTACCACTTCCACCACCACCACAACCCTGGCACTCTGGTCAATTCCAATACCACTCACCACAACAACCGTGACCTCCACAACTGTTATCCCACTAGTTTAATCTATTACACAACAATAATCTTTACCAATATGCTAGAAAATAATAAGAAAACTTAGAGAGAGAAAGTAGAGAGAGAAACAAGAAAGGAAGATTATATTAGAGAGTTGGTGGATTACAAGTGAAAATGAAAATGTAACCAACACCTTTCACCAAGTGTGGTGAAGGGATATTTATACCCATGCCTTGCTATGTGGTGTATGGGCTTGTAATCTTGGGTCGGGCTTGGCATAACTTGGGCTTTGAGCTCGAAACACGGATAATATTAGCTTTAATCCAAGCCCGTTGAACCCGACATAAGAATGAGGTAGGTTGGACCAACTTTGAATACAGGGTCGTTTTTTGTGTTTCCGTTCTTTTTTAAAAATTGTTGATTTTCCACTTCTACCATGTCAAACTGCCCACGGACTATCGTCTGATAGCAACCAAGCTCAGTCGGTATCCGCTTATCAGTTTTGGTAACCAACCCTAACATAATCTATACATCATTCGAATTTTGAAAACTCATATTTATATAGTATTTGCATTCACGAATCTTTTTGGAATATAGACTATATCCTAGCCCGACTCTTACTTGCAAGCTGATGAAGACAGATTTCATTTGTGTGCAAACGGCCATGCGTTCTATATAGTCTTGTTTGTTTTTCTAAAAAACATTTCTTATCTTCTTTGTCTACGGCGGAGAGAAGACGTTATAAAATAGGTTTATTTTTTGAGTCATAAGAGGGTGAAAGCTCTTCTTTCCACTTCAATAATTCTGAAATTAAAACCTCTTATTTCCTCTTTTTTCTATAATATTCAATAATTAAGAATTTTTTTTTTGGTGTTTATATGTTTCATACGTTCGTTATCCATTTTTATACTTTTTTTAGTATTTTTTTTTCTTATGGGTTTCTTACGTTTTTGTTACGCTTTTATTGTTTTCTTACATTTTCATCAATTTTTCATACGTTACTTTTTCCAGTTTTTTTTTCGTTCTCAATTTTCATCCGTTTTTGTCCGTTTTTCTTCCGTTTTGTTCGTATTCGTACGTTTTTCTTACGTCTTCGTCCGATTTCGTTCGTTTTCTTACGACTTTTCGTCCATGCTTTGTATAAGTTTCTTTTTTTTGAATTTTTCTTACTAATTTTCCTCTCTTTGGTTTTGGTAGGTTTTTCTTACGTTTCATCTCTTTTCTTATCGTTTTCGCTATTTTCATACGTGTTTCGTACCATTTATTTCGTCTGTTTTCGTACATTTTTTTGTCCGTTTTCATACGTTTTCACACGCTTTCGTACGTTTTCATACGTTTTCGTCCGTTATCTTAGGTTTTCTTACGTGTTCTTGCATTTTCTTACGTTTTCTTACGTTTTGTTTTTGTTCGTTTTCCTACGTTTTTTATTTTTTGTCCGTTTTTTACTTTTTCGTAAGTTTCAATACGTTTTTTACGTTTACGTACGTTCATCCGTTTTCATTCGTTTTTATACATTTTGGATGTTATTATACGTTTTCATCCTTAAAAAAACACACAAAACGAAAAAAAAGTACACAAACATATAGAAACTTACACAAACGTATAGAAACGTAAAAGAAGTAAGAAAACGTACAAAAATGTTAAAAACGTACAAAACCGTAGACAAACGTAGAAAAACTTAAAAAAATAAAAAACTACAAACGTAAAAAACTGTACAAAAAGGTATAAAATACTTACAAAAAAACGAATGCAAAACGGATTGAATAAAGTACGAAAAATGGACGAAACGCACATCAACGGACGAAAACGTAAAAAAACCGGACGCGTAAACGTACAAAAATGTAAGTAAGGATACGAAATCGTAAGAAATACGGCTAATCAGACAAAAGTGTTCGATAAAACTGGAAAAACAGACGAAAACGTTAAAAAAACGGACAAAATCGTACGAAATGTAACAAAAATGTATGAAAAACAGGACAAGTCGAAAAACATATAAAAAGGACGAAAACGTACGAAAATGTAACAAAACGTACGAAAACATAATAAAATGTACGAAAATAGACAAAAACGTATGAAAACGTATAAAAACACTAGTGAAAAAGATAAAGAAAAAAAAGAATGAAAGAAGTACTTCAATAACACAAAAAACAAACGGTCTTTTTTCATGTAGACTTTAGAGTTGTCTCTTCTTCTACAGACTTGGTTTACAGATAAAAAGGTAAAATTAAAAAAAAAACAAATGAAACCTTATAATGTGCTAATCAATTGTAATAACTACACCTTAATTCCAACTCCATTAAATACTCGATGAAAATATGTTTATTTTCACTTAAACACATAGGATAAGAAAAACCTAAAATCATAAAAATGTGCTTTATTCCAGTGTTTTGAAACCCGGTTCGACCCGGCCGGGTCAACCGGTTGAACCGGTTCCGGCCGAAAAAACGGGTCAAATTAAACCGGGTTTCATATTTTCGAAACCCGGTTTGACCCGCCGGGTTTGACCGGGTTTGGAGTGACCCGGGTCAACCCGGGTCATGAGACCCGGTCGGGTTTCGGTTTTTTCGTATTTTTTTATAAATAAAACATGTTAATTGTATATATTTGCGACGTAATTTTAATTTTATATGTTATATTTGTTAATAAATAGTCTTTAGGCTTAATATATGAAATATTTCATGATTTATATACATACTTTCTTTCTAATTATTGAAAATATATATATATATATATATATATTTTGGAAAACCGGGTTGACCCGGCGGTCCAACCGGTTGAACCGGTAACCCGGTGACCCGGTGACTCGACCGGGTCGATTCAAAACCCGGTTTTCAAAACATTGGTTTTATGTAGGGTGGGTTTGATCTTTTGTGTAGGTGGCAAAATAGGTGGGTTGGGTTGGGTTAAGACACATCTTTAATAGGTTTGGGTTTGAATGGGTTTTTTAGAAGCATGATTTTTAAATGAGTCGGGTTTAGGTAGGTTGAATTCAGGTCTAGATGGGTTTTGCTCGGGTTGACAAGGAATTTTTTTAGATAGGTTGAGTCCATGTCTAGATGATAATAATTGTTATATATTTGCACTTGGTATCAAATAGCCAACTAGACTAACTAATGGCTCTCAAATTGCTACATCAGCTTTGTTTTCCTCATACTAAAGTTTTCTCGCATAATTAAGAGACGAAAAAGAATTTACCATAACGTAAATCTTTCTAACAATCTTCACAACCACATATGTAATGAAACAAGCAAAGATATCCGCGCGTTGCTGCGGGCGTTAATTTTTCGTGCGTTGTTGGGGGGCGTAAATTTTTTATTTTTATTTATTTATTTATTTATTTTGTTTTTTCGCGCGGTTTTTTTTATGTTTAATAGTGTAAGTTTATTTTTTTCCTGCGGGTTACTGCGGGGCGTTAATTTTTCGCGCGTTGTTGCGTGTCATTAATTCTTTTTTTTCCTTAAATTTTGTGCGAGTTTATTTTGTCGGTCTCATATTTAATAGTACGGGTTTACTTTTTCAGTATCGTGTTTAGTAGTTTTTTTATGGTCTTACGCGTTGTTGCGTGGCGTTAAAATTTTATTGTTTTTATTATTTTTTTATTTTTTATTTTTTTTGTAAATTTATTTTTTTGGTCTCATGTTGTAAAATGACACTGTTTAAGTCAATTCGGAAATGTTAACGTGGGTATTTTTTTATCTGAATGCGTCGGTACTTTTGTAACATTTTTTTCCTCCCTATTTTGTGCCAATTGTCTAGCTTCTTGCTAGTGTTTCTAATAAAGTTGCCGTTAAAAAAAACAATTTAAAAAAAAAAAAAAAAACTAATTGGGTCGGCCCAAATTTTTGAGCTTCTTTTTGGCCTAGCACTGTAACACTGTAGCTACAGTGCTTAAAATGAACAGTAACTTGCAAAGTCAACGCTTCTCAAATGATAATATATATAATTACATATTGTGACAAAGTGAGCCGATCTTTTGATGTACAAATAAGACATGCTCGTGGGAGAATATATCATATGTCAAAAGCTTTGAAATATTCAAGAAGCCTAGAAAGTAGAAACTAACGAACTTTCAACGTCTATTTAGCTTTATATCGAGCATTGTGTCTTCATGTTCACATGTTAACGAGACTATAAATATGGTTTCATCTAGAAACCATGCAACACTTGTAGCATGTGACTTAGATTTTCCTAGCTCCAACTTACTTGTCAAGTTTTTTAAGTTTGACCTTTGAATTTATAAGTTATTGGTTCAAAACTTAACTACATATACTCATTTATGTTGTGTTTTGCTTTGAGGCATGTTTGACCTTCTATTTGAACTGAAATTTTGTGTTAAAATTTGACTTTACTACCTTAAAACTTTGTTTTACATTCGTATGTTATCGATGTATCATATCATATGTATGTAAAACAAATCTTTTTAATTCAGTAGACTCTACAGAAAATATTTAAACACACAATTTTTTCATTTTTCTCGTTTTATTTCTTTACTATCTAAAATTAAACTCGAGAACAAAGTATATATAAAAATAGTGTGGCTGCCTCCAGATGTGCACTTTAGCTTATTACGGATGAGTGTACTTTGCAAGAATATAACCACGTTTTTTAAAACGGGCAGACATTGTTCAAAGCAGGACGTTGAGTCACTCTTTACATTATCTTTCACATTTTTCGTTTTCCAGGCGAATCATATGAGCTAATGAATATTACTCTCTCCGTCCCATAATTATAGTCCAGGTTTTCTTTTTTATTTGTCCCAAATTAATTGTCCACTTTCAAAAATAGATAGGAAATTTATATTAAATTTATCATATCACCCTCACTTAATGTTATTATTACAAACTATAAAGAAGTTAAAAATTAATTAATTAAGGGTAAAACTGTCATTGTGCAAAAAGTAAGAGAGAAAGTTGCAATAATAATGTTTTTCTTAAACTACGTGTTTTTTGTCGGTAGACTATAATTATGAGACGAAGGGAGTATCAATTATCAATATTCTATAAGTAATCATAACACATGGGTTGATCAGAGTCCAAAGACTGGACCGGACTGGATTGGACTGATCAAGATCGAATCGGAACGAAAACCGATTTGATCCAAAACACGAGACCAAGGATTGAACCGAATACCGAATATGAGATAAAGGATGTGACGGACTGAGGGCCATATCGAAATATGTTTGGTCCGGTTCGATCGGTCCGATTATGTCCGGTTTCTCAGTCCAGTTTGATCCGTGGTCTGTTTTGCTCGGCTCTAATAACACACGAGCTACGTGGCCAATTAACCATAGATGATTCACACAAATCATAATCTACAACAATCAAGAAGATTAATCATCTGATTGTTATACAATCAACCATGCATGTACGTGTTACACAACAAAACACAAAATGTACAAAAATACTACCATCGTACAATTGAAAAAACATGAAAGATAAATGTTAATGTTGGTGTGGTGTTGAGTCTTGACTGGTCTAACTGCAGTTGGTGCCCCACTGGGCATGAGAGTTGCCGGAACTATTTCTTGTAGGGTGGACAATGGTTGATGCCAAAAAACACCCAAAATTAAAGTGTTCCTGTCAATTCACACATTTTTGTGGATTGAAAGATATGCTGGTTTTTCCAGGGTGAGTCCTTTTACCAAAAAAAAAGATATGCTGGTGTGGTGTTGAGTCTTGACTGGTCTAAGTGCATGGCTAACCACCCGGCCTTAGGCGGCGGCTGTTTTAGTGCCATGTGGATTCATCAATGCATGCATTCACCTGCAAATGTCTTTACCCAACTCAAAAATCTTGTTTATTTTTTAACACTATTTTTTTCAATGATAGTGATAGGTTTTTTGATTTTTTGAAACTAAAGAAACAGAAACAAACATGTTTTTCAATTATTTTAGTTCATCTAGACCTTAGTCGTACGTGGCTGCTCGGATATAGGCTCGTAAAGTTCGAACAAGCAAGATTCATACATATGTAACTTTCGTAAGGCATGATGCAATTAATGAATAAAACAACTAATTTCAAGAGCGGAACCATAATCAAATATAATCAGATGCCCAAAGTTTTCCTAGAAACACATTTCGATGGATCAAGTGTATTTAAATTAATTTATGAGAAATTAATGCTTTTTTCAAAAACTGACACTACATCAAAAAAGTCCATAAGTGTCCTGAGACTCTATGAGACACCTCCTGATTCCATCCATGACTAATTTACAAAGCTTGAATTTGTCATCACACTTACTCAGACAAAGCTCTTCACAACGTGTGGCCGCTTCAAACTTATTTGCACTAAGCATAAACTTCTGATGATCTACAGTATCTAGTTGTGATAGTCACATGTTTCTTAACGCATCGATCGCCATTAACGATTTATACATGTATGGTTGAATAGTAAGGGTATGTTTGACGACACGTAGCAGTAGCGGTAAGCAGTAGCAGTTAGTAAAAGCAGTAAACAGTAGCTGTTTGTTTAAAAAAGATGTTTGGTAACATACTTGTAAGATGTAATTAAAAAATGTAAAATTACAAAAATGACATATAACCTAATTAAACAAATTATAAATGTTATTTTTGAGGATATAACTGTAATTTTATAAACAAACTGTTAGCAGCAGTTATGAAATGCTTCTTCAAGAAGCATTTGAGATAAGAGCAGGAAAACAATATTCAAATGCTTGTTGATGTGTTGCCAAACAAGCTTTTCATCTAAAATGTTTACCGTTTATCGCTTGTCGCTCATAAATGCTTGTTGCCAAACACAACCTAAATGTTCACATATCCCTCCCGGAATATAATTGTTAACATCTCATTTCATTATCACTAACTATATTAGAGCACACTATGCAGCTAGTTAACGGGCTTTTTCGGTACCTACGGCGCCCAACATACTAAACTGCACCGGTGGTGGTGTCATTGGCAAGTCATTCGTCCCTTCGTTGGTCAAACCGTGGTCGTGGTTGGATTTTTTTTCTTTAATTTTGTTTTGTGAGAGAGTGGGTGTTTTTTGTTAGGTTTTTGTGGGACCCACATGCACAAATAACAATTCGTGTTATTGATTAAAAGCTGATATGATGCACCAATAGCAGTTACTGATTCATCCGCGTAACATGTGAATGGTCAAATCGTTTTCAATCGGTAGATGTACATATTGCGTATGTACATTTATGTGTGGTTTTTTCATGAAATGGGTTAGAAAAATAGAGGGTATGTAAGGAAAAAGGAAGCGTTAGGTAAGATTTGAAAGAGTTGAAAACAAAACGAGGTTTCTTTTCTTATGCCATATTCCTCTTTAATGTCTCGACTTTTGACACCTTCAAAACTTGTTCTTATCTCCTCGATAGTTTGATTATGATAACGTATAATAAGTATACCACGCCTCCGGGCTTTGACCACACTATCATTTGGGCTTCTGGGCCCAACTTAGTAGTCATGGACAGAAAGCAAACTCAATCCCGCATTGATCACGGCCCGGACACAGCAAAACGGACGCAGACCTAACTATAGGATACTTCCGTCCACGGAAAGTACACGCGTTCGTATACACGGTTATTACGGGACCTTGCCCGACAAGGGACCCACTCTGGCCACTACGAAATACTAGGAAACCCTAGTACCAAACCCCTATAAATAGAGACCTAGTACACAATGAACAGTACGATTTTCTCACCCTATACTCTCATACTTTCTCTCTCTACATGTTTACTTATTTTCACGCCGGAGTCTAACCGTGGGGTCCGCTCCCACGGTAAGGCTAGCGATTTTTGTCTGGCTGTGCAGGAAATCGTCACTTCTCTTGCTCTGATACAAAGCCCAACGCTCAAATCATCTGAAAGCCCAATCCAATACAGGATTTGAGCCCAGGTCTATACTCGATACCTGTTTTTTATTAACAATTGTCAATTAGCATTTAAATACATTAATAAAATTCCATAAATTTAGGAGGTGTGGGATAGTGAGTAAAAAAGTAAGAACTAGGTAATGAATTTTCAATACCCTCAATTTGTAGAGTAATGAAGCTCACACACGTTTAGGTAATGAATAATGGCATTATATAGTACCATACATTACTTTTCATTATAATTGCCTTTACTTACCCCCTAAAACCTTTAACCAAGCACCCCTTTAGTTCACTTGTAAAGTTTAACACTTATTTTAGTGGAAAATGAATTATATGCCTAAAAGTTGGGCCTAAAAATAAACCTAAAGATGTGAT
>BQNB010183180.1:0-12427 GCA_026074375.1 Tanacetum coccineum | reverse complement strand
TTCATAACTTATAAAACAGAAAAAATAAAAATTATAAATATATTTAAAAAACATAATGTACAAGCCCCGTGCGTGTACGGGAATTAAAACTAGTAAACAAATAAACATCAATAAGAAAACTTTATTTCACTTTACTTTGTTTCTTTCACACTTCCACCATAACTTTACAAGTACAGTATATGCCAAGGAATCTTCCTACAAATTCAAGAAAACACAAGAAACCCAAATAAACCATAAACAATTCCACGTCATCATCTCCTTCATCTCTAGGCCCCACACCTCCACCAATAACATCCCTCCACGTCACCCAGAAAATCCCACATCCCACGTGGCATGCCACGTGTCACCACTTACTTATTCTCTTTTAATTTTAACCCAAACACCAACAAGAAGATACCGACTTTCCCTCAACCGTTAATTCCTCACCCCAAATAAAACACACACTAAAAACAAACACCAATCAGTTATAAAACCCTAACCCTAAGTGTATTCAACGGCGAAGATGATAAACTTCCGGCCATCGGAGACAATACCACCGCCGTCACCGTCGTCCTCCGCCGTCTCCGCCGTGACGGCGGAGAAAGCGTTTTCGTTCATTTCAAAAGGATGGAGAGAAGTGAAGGATTCAACAGAAGCAGATCTTCAGTTAATGAAGGACAGAGCGAATTCATTCAAAAACTTAGCGTCATCATTTGATCGTGAATTCGAGAATTTTCTGACGTCAGCTTCTCGGTCGAGTTTTCCGGTTACGGCGATCACGAATTCGTCTTCGCGGTCTCCGGCGGAGATCGAATTCGTGAAGAAGAAGCTGCAGCCGAAGCTGACGGAGTTTAGGCGAGCTTATAGCTCGCCTGATTTTAGTAAACGTGTTTTGGAGAAATGGAGTCCCAGTAAGGCGAAGATTCGGATTGATTTATCGGCGATTAAGAATGCGATTGTGAGTGAAGTGGAGGAGGGGGAGGGGGATGGGTATAGGTTTGGGGGGAGGACGAGAGTTCGGGATTTTAGTTGGGAGTGGAAAGGCGAAGGGGGGGAGGTGGAGAAGAGCTGGGAGCCGATTAGAGCGTTGAAGACGCGGTTAAGGGAGTTGGAGCAGAAGAGTTCGAGTTCCGAGATTATTGAGGGGCTTAAGAATAGTGAATTGGTGGAGAAGGTGAAAGCTAGCTTGGTAAGTGTTCTTCGTCTATATCTATTTATTCAATTGACGTAACGATGAAAACGACTAGTTGTTCACGGTTAATGTTCTAAATCGGGAAAAGATTAGAGAAAATAATTTTGATCCTCACGTGTACATTCAGAGCAAATAAGTGACATGTACTAGGCTCATATGGATAAGAAATGATTTGCGTTGATGTTTTCCGACTTGAACTATCTATGCAACCCATTGTTTTAATAAACATTTTACACTTGCACGCCATGAATTCTTTTAATAAACATTAATTGAAATATCTATGCAACCCATTGTTTTTAGTTGTTAAGTAGCTCTTAGCCACTTAGAACTTTATTCGGGCCTCATAAAGCTGTTTACAAGGATATATAATACATTTTATGATGACCTATCTTATTTAGTGGATCTTGAGTATTCAATCTTTTTTATTGAATGAAGTTTTTTTACACTTCATTTCGTTTGGTAGTAGTAGTACTAGTATGGTACACGGGTCTAAAATATTAGGACCAACAATAGACACTAATTTTCCGCAAAAAGTAAATTCTAACCAATGGATTTATGACTTATTTATGAATTACTATAGTCGAGCATAGAGAATTGAACTACTTTAGGCAGCTTCATTGCAATGGAATTTAGGTTGCACGGAAGGAGATCTAGTGGATAACCGGGTAAGTATGAAACAAAAACGATCAAAGCAACTGGTTGTTTAGGGTTGAGGTCATTCTTTGTTAAGAGATGTTAGTTAGGTAGTCAGTTAATGCTCTATTTATCTTTTTTAGACCGGTGGTAGAGGGCGAGTATAACTTGTGGTTAGTTCTAAATCGGGAAAAGATTAGAGAAATGATTTTTTTAATAAGCCTTGTTGATCCTCACGTGCACAGTTGGAGTAAAACATTGACATGTACAAGGCTCACATGGATATCAAATGATTTTGTTTGATGTTTTCCGACTTAGAACCAACCGAAGTCAACCTTACCCTCTGTAGTTGTAGTTGGCCTTCAA
This sequence comes from Tanacetum coccineum, assembly GCA_026074375.1. Lineage (NCBI taxonomy): Eukaryota > Viridiplantae > Streptophyta > Magnoliopsida > Asterales > Asteraceae > Tanacetum > Tanacetum coccineum. The sequence continues at coordinate 10,257 of BQNB010183180.1, read as the reverse complement.
GGGATAAAAAGAACGTCAGCTAACTAAGTTAACATCTCTCACCATGGATTGACCTCAACTCCATGCAACCCATTGCTTTAATAGTTAATAGTTGTGTTAAAATCATGCTCAGATATGCAATAAGATGTGCACTCAACTCTCTTTTGAGTTTTTACACTTGCACGTCATGAATTCTTTTAATAAACATCAATTGTGTAATGTAGGATGTGCACTCAACTTTCTATGCAACCCATTGTGTTTAGTTGTTACGTATCATAAATTCTTAAGTTGCCCTTAGAACTTTATCCAGGCCTCATAAAGCTGTTTACAAGGATTATAAAGTTCATGATGACCTTCCTTATTTAGTGGGTCTTGAGTATTCCAAAAGTTTTATTGAGAAATGTTTTGTTACATCTCATTTCGTTTCGTAATAGTGGTACGGTACCTGGGAATAAAAGTATTAGGACCAAGACCAACGGTAGTCACCAATTTTCCGCAAAAAAGCAAATTCTACCCTAATAGATTCTAGACCTTATTTAATGAATTACTTTAGTAGTATAGTTGAGCATAGAGAATTGAACTACTTTAGGCGGCTTCATCATTAGCGATCGCTATTGCAATGGAATTTAGGTTGCATGGAAGGAGATCTATACTGGGTAAGTATGAAACTAGAAACATGGAAGTAAAGCTTCTGGACATAATCCGTCATGGAATTTTATTGAGAAAAAAGTACGGTGTTAAGATCTTTATCAAGCGTAATAGAAAGCCCCTCTGGCATTTAAGTATAGTATATGAATATATTACCTAATCTGGTTACCTTAAAGTGTAAAGTCCTTAAGTTTTACCTGGAGTTATCAGTCACTGTTCATTGTTAATCTGGTTCTAACGTTCAGTATATGACCCTTGAAAACAAATTGAGCATATATCATATCCATACGTAAAATTTTAATATAACTTAATTTAACAGTAGATTGATGCTATAAGATGTGTGAAAACTCTTCATATATACTCATTTTAATTATTTGATAAATTCACAGCATTAAGTTATCATTGGATATTCAATATAACTGAAATTAACCGGACAAATGTGTTTCTTATATGTTGTTTCTGTTAATCTTGCAGAAAGCAATTTGTAAGGAGCCAGAGTACTCAAAGGTATGGATCTAGATCGCATAGATCTACTTGTTTTATTTTGCGCACATTTGGCTTTATATCTCATATTATTTCGATATTCATCTGTATTTCGTCATTGATGAACTTATCAGAAATCTATATAAAGTCAAAACTCTCGATATGCTGCATTACAAAATTGATTTTGAAATGTGCTCTAAAATCTGTGTACCTTCATATATTCCTTTGAAAACAAGCTAGCACACAAAATACCTCCTAAACCGCAACCTACCTTATTTATCTACTGGTATAGCTACCACTAAGCGCAGCGGTATCTTACCACTCATAATAAAATACAAATTTTGAGTATGTGTTGCTTGTTAGATTAATCTGATAACAGCAAGCAAATAATCTGAAGGAAAAATATTATAATCAACATGTTAAACATATAGTTCTTTAAGTTTACATTTTGGTTCTATAGGTACTTAAATTCCCTTGGGAACTTTTTTGGTCCTTAAATCCTTGTTGCAAGGTCATGATTGTGTGTTTAATAGCATTTTAATGTTGCTAGAGTTACAAAACAAAGGGGGTCGGGTGGATTGGTTCGGGTAAAGGTTAAAACGGATGGGTTTGAAATATTGTAATACTTTAAGATTGAGCAGCTTTTTAATAAGGTGATTTTGTAGGTTTGAAGCATTTGGATACACTTTATGCAACTTTGGATTTGTTTCACCTGTTATAATAAACTGTTTCTATTTACCTGTTTGATGTGTTATTAAAAAAAAGTTCAACCTGAATTGACCCTTTTCTACATAATAGGATAAAATTGACATCTATACTCACGCACCTAATAAATCTATACCAGTTTTGTATCAGAGTTTTATGCTGAACTTTTTTGTCCATTTGCTTTACTGTCTCAGGAAGTTCCACCTTTGGATTTTCAAGAACTTTTGGCATGTCTGGTTAGGCAGTCTGGGCCCTTTTTAGATCACCTTGGTGTTAAGAGAGGTAACCAGTTTATCTTTTTCTCTTCGAAGAAATTAATCTTGGTTGTTCATATTCTACTTATCGTCATTAAGAGTTTCTGTAGGATTTTGAGCATTGCAATGTAGTAATTAATTTAGGCCTACAATGTTGCAGATGTATCTGACAAGGTGGTGGAAAGCTTATGCGGAAAAAGGAAAAATCAACTTTTGCTACGGTCCTTTCCTGCAGGAGAGCCATCAATTCTTGAAGGTGATAACATAAATGATGAACTTGATTTAAGATTAGCAAGTGTGCTTCAAAGTACAGGTCATCATTATGAAGGTGGGCTATGGGACGATCTTACTAAACGAGACACTTCAGACAGAAAAAGACATGTAGCCATTGTCACAACTGCTAGTCTACCTTGGATGACAGGGACAGCTGTAAATCCGTTGTTTCGAGCAGCTTATTTGGCAAAGTCTCAAAAACAAAGTGTCACTTTGTTGGTTCCTTGGCTTACTAGAACAGACCAAGAATTAGTTTATCCAAATAATATTACATTCAGCTCACCTGAAGAACAAGAAGTTTATATACGTGACTGGCTCAAGGAAAGAGTGGGGTTTAATGCTGATTTTAAAATATCCTTCTATCCTGGAAAGGTAACTTCACCTTTTTTTTTCTTTCTGTAATCAGTAATGTTGTCTAGGATGTCATCTGTACTGAACATGTGCTTATTCTTTCTGTTCAGTTTCAAAAAGAAAGGCGTAGTATATTACCTGCTGGAGATACTTCCCAGTTTATTTCATCAAAGGATGCTGATATTGCTATCCTTGAAGAACCAGAACATTTGAACTGGTACCATCATGGTAAACGGTGGACTGATAAATTTAATCATGTTGTTGGTGTTGTTCACACGAATTACTTGGAGTATATTAAGAGGGAGAAAAATGGAGCTCTGCAAGCTTTCTTTGTGAAACACATAAACAATTGGGTGACACGAGCCTATTGTGACAAGGTACATAATTGTTTCATCATGTAAGTTAAACAAATAACTTAAAAAGAAAACAGGTCGCTTTTCAAAAAAAAAAAAAGGGAACAGGTCACCAGAATGTACTTTCAGTTTATATAAGTTCTCCCAGTGTCAAATTAGATTGGTGTAACAAATAATCAATTTTATGATGACAAACTACTTATCTATAAGAATATTAATGTATTGGACATGAAAGTGACTTAGGTCAACGCAACATAAACTACACATAGATTTATCCGTTTTGACCAGAACTTCTCATGCGCCATCTGCCAATTTTGATACTTCTATAGTTATGACATGGTCATGGTTGATACAAATTTATTAGCCTAAGATTGTTTTCTCTATTCTTGAAATTCTATATATGATCACATAACTTTATGTTTTATGTGCAGGTTCTTCGCCTTTCTGCTGCAACCCAAGACTTACCCAGGTCCGTGATTTGCAATGTTCATGGTGTGAACCCTAAGTTTTTGGAAATTGGGGAACGAATGTCTGAAGTAAAGGAGGATGGAGAGCAGAAGTTCTCTAAGGGGGCATATTTCTTGGGCAAGATGGTTTGGGCCAAGGGATACAGGGAGCTAATAGATTTATTATCGAAGCAAAAGAATGACCTAAATGGCTTTAAACTTGATGTTTATGGCAATGGAGAGGATGCTCATGAGGTACAGAGCACAGCCAAAAAATTGGACTTAAATGTTAACTTTATGAAGGGCAGGGACCATGCTGATGACTCGCTTCATGAGTAAGAATACTAAAGATCATTATCTAATGTTGCTGCTTTCATTACATATCCATTTTAGAGTCGTTAACAAAAGGTGGCATTTAGCCCATTTACTTATAATAAGGGTTAATCCGGGTTGTGTTTTATACCAGAACAATCAAAAAGTTAAGGAAAATGGCAAAGGATGGAGGTTGAAAGTTTCCCAAGCCTTCTTTTAATACAAACCACCTCCCAAATCATTTTTATTCAATATTATGTTGTAATTGTGACTACTGTTTTTACAAGCATAAGTAATCATAATTTCTAGATGAGTTATGCCTATTTCACCTAAATCATTTTAAATGACATGCTTTGCCTATTTGTTGATCTTGCAGTTATAAAGTCTTCATAAATCCTAGCTTGAGTGATGTGCTCTGCACTGCCACAGCCGAGGCCCTCGCCATGGGAAAATTTGTAGTCTGCGCCGATCACCCTTCCAACGACTTCTTCAGAGCGTTTCCAAATTGTTTGACGTACAAAACACCCGAAGAATTCGTAAATAAAGTAAAAGAAGCCATGTCAAGTGACCCTCACCCTCTTACACCGGAACAAAGATACAATCTGTCATGGGAAGCAGCTACCCAAAGGTTTATGGAATATTCTGATCTTGACAAGATACTGAACATGTCCTACAATGGAGACAATTCAGAGTCAAATAAAGTAAGTGGAAGCGTTAGAAAGTCAAAATCAGTCCCGAATTTAACATCGGTTGTTGATGGAGGATTAGCTTTCGCACACTATTGTTTGACGGGTAATGAGTTCTTGAGGCAGTGTACGGGTGCTGTCCCAGGAACACGGGATTACAGCAAGCAGCATTGTAAAGATCTTCATTTGTTACCTCCACTGGTAGAAAACCCGGTCTATGGCTGGTAAGATAGAAGTCAAAGTACACAAATAAAAAAACGTAGGGGTTAAATGTTGATAATATGCCTAACCAGCCTTTCTTGCTAGTTAGTGTAGTTAGTATAGATATCATCGTTTAGTTAGACTTGTTTAAATTATCAAACTCGTGTCGTATAGCTGTTATTGGTGTTGGTATTTGGTTTGTATTTTGTAATTAATGCTCTATAAAATGGCTGAATATTCTTTTTAGCAGGCATTATTCTTTAGCCGTGCAGTGTCAATTATTACAAGTAATGACTTGCGCTGGTTTTGCGATATCTTACATTATTGATTTTCGAGTATTATTGAATCTTTATTTATAGGATACTAAGCTTAAGGAATATGTGTATTTACAAATGAGATGCATACTAATCAAATAAATCAGCATACTCGTAGATGAAAACCACCTCTATAAGGGCATTGTTTGGGTCACGGGGCCTCTCTTTGGCTTTGGGTGATAATGTGACAATGCTGGGTTCCTACTGTAGTTTACCCCATAGCGAAAAGCAGGAAGTGTTCGCATCCGCTATGTTTTGGTAAATAAAAAACTGCTTTGCTTAGGTAGAAAGCCATGTTATTGTTGTATGTCGGTTCGAGATGGTGAGTGAGACAAGACAACAACAATACCACAGGAAACACTTAGCCACAATATCACAATTATAATTATTTGCCGCTAGAAAATCTCGTTGTTACGCACAGGTACCCGTCTATTGGTTTTATAATATGATTTAGGTCGGAAATTATTTTATAGAAACCATGTCATTATAAGTTTTCTCTTATTTAAATTACATATAATATGGTTTACCGCTCAACCCCTTAAAGATAAACCAAGCCGCACAGCATGATTTGATCCTTCTAAGTAATTAATACAACAACGAATACAAGTAGACGATAATCCATCTATTCAAGTGACGGTAACAAATAAAAAACTGAATGACAATCTACAACCGCCATCATCAAAACAAATACAACATGATTTTGAAAGGTAAAACACTTATATCGGGAGGTTAAAAGATCACACATTCTTGTTCTTTTTCATCTTTGAAGGTGGCCATCGACCTTTCTTCCTCAATTGTCGTTTCCTAACAAGCCTCTTTCGTCTGAGTCTGAGCTTCTTAGCCAACTTCATCTTAATTTTCTGGTCCTGTTGCAGCTGAAGTTTTGACTCCAATGGAAGCTCTTCAACAGATAAGCTTTCATCTTTGGTTTCTGAAGGAGCAGCGGTGGTCTTTTCTGGCTCTGCACCATCTATTTCTGCAGACGCCTTCACAACCATTGCACCTCTTTGTTTGAGCACACATGGTCCTTGAATATGCAAGCCACTGAAAAGTTCGGTTTGCAAATGAACTGACTTCCTAAGCACCTTGGAAACTGGAGATAGCACATGCATATATTAACATCAGTGAAGCCTCAAAATGGTCAGCTTAGTAAGTCAGCATGTTGTCAGCCAGCAAAAGCTGGGCAATTCTTGCCAGACTTAACTTAAAAGTAGACTGACAAAAAGGGCAGGTTGGTAACAGTTCCAGGAAAAATAAAAAACTTTCTTATAGGCATTTTTCTTTTTTCTATATAAGAATTCAAAAATGCTTACAAAAGCTATATTATTAAAAAAAAGTGATTCATCAATTTTAACAAATGATTTAAAAAGGTTATATGCATTTGGAAGACAGATTGAGCGACTTTTCACCCATTTTTGTTTTAGCATTTTCTAATAAACCATTTTGATCCACTAAGTATAACCTAAATCAGACCATTTATGAGTAAATGGGTTGAGATTGCCACCTATAGCAAAATCCATCTTAATTGTCATTAATCTGGGTTTGTAATGATTTGATGCAATCAAAGAAAGGGATATCAGACACCCAGGGTTGTAGGTTTGTAGCAAACTATATTTAGAAGCACGACGGTCTCTCAATAATGGCATCATTGAGGTTTGTTTAGTACAAAGAATGTCATATGGTGCTACAATGATATAGATGTTGTATGATATTTACGATGAATGAAGAATGATAGTTTGATAGGTTTGAACGACATATAAATAACATTCAAGTTTTCAAACATTTATATCAAAATGATTAGTGATAACACAAAGTAACAAAAAACTAAATGTCATCATCCAATAACCGCTACAAAACACAGGCAATTCCAAGTAGGGGTGTTATCGGGTCGGGTTGAATTGGGTTTTGAATATTTAAAAGAGAAATGCTACACTCGCAAAGAGTTTACAAAAAGTAATCCACATAATGACTTGGCAAAGGTTTTGGTCCAATCAAATTGCTTCATAATCTCTCCTTTTACTTTCTTACCCTCCACATTTAATTCACAAATCATTTTGTGGAAATATTTTTGTAAGCATTTTGTGGATCTAGCATTTCCCTATTTAAAAAGTGGCCCGCAACCCGACCCGATTAAAAATCGGGTTATCGGGTTCGGGTGGGATTCAGGTTGGGTTATGTCGGGTCGGGTTATTCAGGTTATCGGGGTACAAACACCAACACATCACATTATTTAATAATTTTCTAAAATTTAGATAATGATTGATTCGTGAGCCAAGGACTTGACTATTCTGGTGTTGCTTTTGTTATAAGTCAACTAAATAACGAACAACGAGTTTTAAGCTTTTGGTGTTGCTTTTGTTGGGTCTAAACTAAAGCTGTGAAAAGCAACACCATAATATCGAAAATGACCAGGACCATGTGAGGGACTAATGTATATAACAAGTTTTGTCGAGTCCAACTACATCCTAATTTTTACCTTCAAGTTTTATGCAGCCATTATGCAACTGCACTTATCCCTGACCCATTAATTTTAGATACTAACCCTCCCAAATCTGTTATGATAGACCAACAAAGAGAATTAGCATTTATTCCTAGTCAAATCTTTGCAATCAGTTCAATGAATATATGTGTCATACTTTAGTTTCAAACAAATGCATGGACCATACTACTAAGCCAAAAAATCTGATTTACAAGCCAGACAGCCACATCCGATGTATGTAACTTACAGAACAGGTGAGGTTTATCAAATTACAGAACGGGTCTTATCGGGTTGATTAATGTATCGGGTCTTATCGAACATTTGTTTATAATTAAGTAACTGTCTAATGCGTGTGTAGGCTATACTATCAGAATGTGCATCTTTTGGCAAACTTGTTTTCTTAATTCAATCTTGATACATTAACATTATCATTTTTTGTTTATACACGAAGAAAGAACACCAAAACATAGAAGGATATACTCTAAAACAAACAAACAAACAGTTGGTGGGCATAATAAACATGACCGGAAAAAAGAAGCAGGGAGGGACTCACAGGAACTGGAAGTAGCCGACGGTAATTGACGGGAGAAGGTTGTTACAGGGATTCCTGTAGTCAAATGAAGAACAACCATTGTATTGTGATTCTGTGTCCTCTGTTCTGTGGTGCGCTTCTCTATCTGGATAGCCTTATTGCCAAGCCTTTCTATCTATTATCTAGAGTAAATTGCAAAAATGGTCCTTGTGGTTTGGTCAAATTGCAGATTTGGTCCGTCGAATTTCGAAATCGTAAAAACAATCCGTATTTTGAAGGTTTGATTCCACTTTTGGTCCTTGGTCGACCTGAATGACAAAAATACCCCTCTTAACCATTTGGATATATTTTTATTAATTTTTAGTTTTTTTATTTTTAATGCCCTCTAAAATTGCTGTTTTGCGTGGTAACTATGCTAATAGATAATAGAGTAAATTGCAAAAATAGTCTTTGTGGTTTGGTCAAATTGCAGATTTGGTCCGTCGAATTTCGAAATTGCAAAAATAGTTCGTATTTTGAAGGTTTGGTTTCACTTTTGGTCATTGGTCGACCTAAAATGACTAAAATTGAACAGAGGGGTATTTTAGTCATTTTAGGTCGACCAAGGATCAAAAGTGAAACCAAACCTTCAAAATACAAACTATTTTTGTAATTTCAAAATTCGACGGACCAAATCTGCAATTTGACCAAACCACAAGGACCATTTATGTTGAATTAAAGAGCATAAAATTTTAAAAAATATGATAAAATTAGATCATAAAAAAAATAATAAGATATTTCAATTTAAAAATAAAAGTGGTTTTTTAATTAAGAAGTGACACATATCACTCTAAGATAGAGTTTCTTAAAATAAAATGGATGGGCAAAATTGCAGACCCTTATAATTTTATAATAAATAAGTTTAAAATATAGCTTTTTAATAAAATGTCCTAAATGCTTTATAATATAGTATGGATATAGATTATTGTACTACTTTATAACGCATTTAGGACATTTATTTTTAAAAAGGCTCAAAAATTCAGACTTTTAAACTTGCTTGTTATAGAAATATTATCTTTTAATCTATACTATTAAGACAAGTATGTGCAATCTTGACCATCCATCTCATTTTAAGGAGACACATCTTAAAGTAACATGTATCACTTTTTAATTAAAAAATCATTTTTATTTTTAAATTAAAATATATTTTTATCTATTTATTTTTTTATGATCTAACTTCATCATATTTTTTAAAATTTTGTGCTTTTTAATTCAACATTCATTTTTATATATTTTTATGAATTTTTAGTTTTTTTTCATTTTTAGTTAGCTTATTTTATTTTGATTCAATTTTTTTACAACTTTAACCTTAATATGAATACAAATTTGATGGGTAAAAGTGTAACATTTGTTCGTCATACAGTATTCGCCGCCACATTACGCGAGTACCATGATAGTAGGGATGAGCATTTCGACCCGAATTCTGAAACCGAACCGGAACCGTATCGGTACCGTACCGATTTCAGGTATACGGTACGGTACCGGGACTACGAAATAAGGTGAAAAAAAATCGGGACCACTAATTCGGTACGGGACCGGTACCAAATCGGGAAATTCCCAAAAAAAAGCGCGAAAAACCCGATTTCCCGGTACCGGTACCGTTACCAGTACCGGTACCGGTATCTGAATCCCGTTCGGTACGGTACCGGTACCACTAAGTTATGCTCGGGAAAAAATCGGTACCACTAATTCGATACGGGATCGGTACGGGACCGATACCGTGCTCATCCCTACATGATAGTATCTATATAATCAATCAACTGATAAGAAACAACTTCTCTTTTTTTCACTATTTCTGTCCCAAAATAACAGTCATTTGTTATTTTTTAGATCTCTTTCTTTCAATTTTAACTTTAAACTTTTTTTGTTATATAATATTTGATGTAAAATATATGAATAGATCGGTTTTTAAATGTATTTTTATTGTTATAATCTTTATCATGTGTTATATAACATAAACAAAAATATTTAAAGTCAAAGTTTAAAAAGAAAACATAAACAAAAATATTTAAAGTCAAAGTTTAAAAAGAAATACTTAAAAACTAAATAGGGAAAATATTATTTTGAGATGAAAGAAGTATATTCAATTCACTTCCTTTTTTTCTCGAGATATCTCAAACTGTCTTTTTTTTTTGAACGGCAACTTTATTAAAAAAACTAGCAAGGAGCTAGAAAGACATTACAAAGAAATAAGATAGGGGT